>CM041114.1:17589284-17600695 GCA_023079485.1 Archilochus colubris | reverse complement strand
TCAAATGTGTGAAAGATAAGCTTTGTTAGTTAATTGTTGCTAAATGCTTTGTAGCCAATCAAGTTAAAACGTGTGTAACGAGATGTAGAAATCACCAATCAGCAATATGTATACGTGGCATTAGCTCTCAGATTAGTGTATAAATATCGCCTTCTGATTCAATAAAGGGGGACATTTGTTTGCATCAAACAAGTCTCCGTCTCGCATCTGTTTGCATCAAACTCCCACTGCGACACTCTTCTTCACTCTAAACAGTGACTGGTATTTCCCATGGTTCCACACAGTTTGTCACACAGTCTCATCTGACACCTGTTTGCACTGAGGTGCAGTTGCTTCCAAAGAGCTTTGTTATTACTATCAAATGTCCCAACTGAAATGCTGGAAGAGATTTGTAGCCTTTCTTTTGCGTGCCAGTTATAGGTTGTGAGGATCCAGCCTCTAGATTTTTCTCTTGTCTCCATTGAGTATATAGGGAGCCTTGGGAAAACAAGTTCTCAGTGGTAGCTGCAGTGAAGTAGATGAAACTCACAGTTCAAGTCTCAAATCTCTGATTTATTAATGACATGTTTTTTTAAGACATGCATCCAACGGAAGGAAGCACCAGAAAAATATATTAAATGAAGACTAACATTTTTCCCTTCATCTTCACATTTGTTTCCAGACATAGAAATGATCAGTGCAGATGACTCCAAAACTAGGAGAATTCAAAATGCAAGAGGAGGAAGGGAAGACACAGTGGGTTTGAAACAAAGCTGTGCTGGTGTGCAGCCCAAGTGCTTAAGTCATTAGTCCCCTGGGTGACTCAGAAGCTCTCCCATCTCATCATCCACATAGGCAAGAGGAGAGACTGGTCAGAGACAGAGGATCAACTTGAAACGAAGTGATTGATTTCAGAAATTAAACCACTTCTAATTCAACCACCTCCAAAATAAGCAAAAAGGAGTCACCTTCAAAATTAACTGGCATCCTTGGTACCTTACTGTTGGGAAACTGTCTCGAAGAAAACAGACGTGAGCAATCCTGACTATTTAGCTTTAGCTAGAGTAAGCTAAGGGCCTTGAGACTCAGCTGCAAGGTTACTGAAAGATGAGCTATGGGAAAAAGATAAGGGAGCTGGCAACAGAAAAGAAGAATAACAGGATAATGATGTAGCCAGCAGAAGTTCTGTGAGAACAGGATTTGTGGTCAAGATATAGCCACCTGCAAGATATCGTTATATAAAATAGGGCTCTATATAAAGCAAGTGTGAATTGTTAATAAACGACTTCACTTTAACCATATTGGTGACTATGTGTTGTCCTTAAGCCTCCGTGGATTTTCTACACCTTACCAAGGTTTTTGACACAGTGTCCCACAACATCCTCATGAGCAAGCTCAAAAAATGTGGGAGAGTGAGATGGATTAAGAACTGGCCACACAATAGAGAACAAAGAGTGGTGATCAATGGTGCAGAGTCCAGCTGGAGACCTGAAACTACTGGGGTCCCCCAGAGGGATCAGTGCTGGGTCCAGTCCTGTTCAACATCTTTATCAATGACCTTGAGGAGGGGACAGATGTGTCTTCTCTGCAAGTTTGCTGATGATACAAAACTGGGAGGACTGGCTGATTCACCTGAAAACTGTGTGACCATTCAGCAAGATTTGGAGAGACTGGAGAGCGAGGCCAGCAGGAATATAATGAGGATCAACAGGAACAAGTGCAGAGTCCTGCACCTGGGAAGTAATAGCAAAATGCACCACTTCAGGTTAGGAGGTGACCTGCTAGAGAGCAGACTCAAGGGTCAAAGGACCTTGGAGTCCTGGTGGACAACAAGTACTCCATGGGACAGCAATGTGCCCTGGTGTCCAAGAAGGCCCATGGTATCCTGGGGTGCATTAAGAAGAGTGTGTCCAGCAGATGGAGGGAGGTTCCCCTCCCCCTCTACTCTGCCTAGTGAGAACTCACCTAGGGTATTTGTCATTGCTGGTCTGGCAATTAACCAAATGACAGATACTCTCAATTAATCCCCCTCCCCTCCTTGAGAAAGAAAGGAGAGAGAATAAGGGAGAGAGACTTATGGGTTGGAAACTAAACTACACAGCTTTCATGAAACAGTAATGATAAAAAGGAAGAATTATTAAACATTTACAAATATAAAGAAAAACAATACCACGGTTCTCCCCCCTGAATCTCTGTGTTCCTGCCTCCAGCTCCCGACTGCTGCTGACTCCAGGAGTCCAGCCTGGACTTTCCCAGGGCTTCCCCGCAGCCTCGGTGGTGATGTGAGAGTTATTGGGGGAGAGGGGGGAGGAACATGGTATCAATTTTCCTGTATATTTGTATATATTTAGTAATTTCTCCTTTTTATCATTACTGTTTCAGTTAAAGCTGTGTAGTTTAGTTTCCAACCCATAAGTCTCTCTCCCTTATTCTCTCTCCTTTCTTTCTCAGGGAGGGGCATTAAGAAAGAGTATCTGTCATTTGGTTTAATTGCCAGACCAGCGTTAAACCCTGACAAGGATAAAAAAACTTTGCTGATAACTACATTTTCAGTTTTACTTTGAGGAATTATACCACTCCAAGTACCAGCCAAACTCAGGCTGAGTTCAGCGGATTCTACTCAAAATGGCATTGTGCTTATTATAGTTTTGATTCTACTGCATGATATTATAAATTTTTCTCATATGTTTTGTATTAATCCTCATATATTATTATATATTGGTGAGGACTAAGGCAACTACCCCAATTAGGGGAATGAGCATGCCTCGTATGGAGAGAACTGCTGCTTCTGCCTCTGCTGCCACTGCTTGACCCCCCTCACCCAAGGCCACAACTTGGATACAGCTGGCATGTGGCTGCTACTGCTGCAGACACCACAGTCTCTCCCCCTCAGCCCACACAGCTACTAGTGAACTAGGAGAAAAGTAAAACAAAAGAAATCAGATGTTAGGCCTAGTCCTTCAAAGTCTTCAAGAGACAACCAGGTGATAGAGGAGATAGAGGTTATAACCTCTCCTCAAACAGCAGCCAAACCAGTTATCTGAGGAGGACTCAGAATCAGAAGTACATGTTCAATCCTATTCCATGAGGCACTTGTGTATTCTGAGAAAAGATTTATTCATCTTGCAGGTGAACCATGTCTCACTTGGTTACTCCGATGCTGGAGTCATGGGGCTGCTACCATAACATTAACTCAGAGAGAAGCCAGGCAGTTGGGATCCCTGGCCAAAGATGCAGGTACTGATCGGGCATTTGGGACAAAGGCTGGAACCACCAGCCTATGGAGACAACTCTTGTCAGCTATAAGGGAGAGATATCCCTATAAAGAGGAAATAGACTGCCCTCAGGTCAAAGCACCCACACTTGGAGAAGCCATCAGGTATCTGGAAGAATTGGATGTATGAGATGTGATCTATACCAATAATGAGACTGTAAATCCTTATCACATGCCATGCCCTAAGCCTGTGAGGCAAAGTTTGTGCATGCTGCACCATCCCCATTTACCCATACACTATCAGTAATGTTATGGGTTCCTGGAGAAATGGAACCAACTGTGGGTGATGTGATTAAAAGAGGACAAGAATATGAAGATGCTGTCATGGCTCCTCACCTGGCCTGGGTCTCAGCTGTAAAGGGAACAGCTCAGAAACTGAACCTACCCCATCACAAAGCCCTGGTGGTGCTGTCGAGAGCCCAGGCCTGGAACTGTCTGGGACCATGTCACAGAATCATGGAATCCTGGAATGGGTTGGGTTGGAAGGGTTTAAGATCATCCTGTTCCAACCCCCTGCATGCATGGATAGGGACACCTCCCACTCAATTGAAGCCAACCCTGCCCCTGTCCCCATGGAACTTCTTAATCCCATCCACAGCATCAGCCTCAGTCAGCAGTAGTGTCTCTTAGAGGTGCTCGAGGACGAGCTTCCTGTGCTCCTCCTGCTGCATGATCCTACAGAGCATTCCCATGACCCTCCAGATCATTCTCAATCACAGAATACCTCATGCTGGAAAAGACCCCTGAGCATCTCCTTGTCTGAGTGCCTTGCTCAAGGCAGGATGAAGCAAATGAGGTTGCTCAAGGCCTTCGCCAGCATGGCTTCATCCACAAAGGGAAAGCTCCCTCAGCTTCTCATCAGCAAATTCACAGATGAAACTAAGCTAGGGGGAAGTGTGGATGAGCTGGAAGGCAGGAGGGCTCTGCAGAGGGACCTGGACAGACTGGAGAGTTTGGCTGATTCCAATGGGATGATGTAGTGTAACGAGGCAACCAGGTGCCACTAATTGCCAGAGAGTGAGCATGAGCTTGTGTCAAGCCCACCTGTGCCCAATTACAGTTGGCCCCCACTGCGCATGAGCAGGATCAGGGGGCCAATAAAAGGTGAGGCTCAAACTCACAGGCTCAGCTCACTCCTGAGCTAGCTGGCAGAGAGATCAGTTGCTCTCAGAGCAACAGCACTGATCTAGGCTAGTCAACTCTGTGGCTATAGGCTAGGAGCACTGTTTGTGAGTCTCTGCTGGAACACCTGGTTGGACCTTGAAGCGCTGTACCCTAAAAGAAGTTCGTCTTGCTATAGGATGAGGTTCAACATAGCCAAGTGCTGGGTCCTGCACTTTGGCAACAACAACCCCATGCAGCGCTACAGGCTGGGGACAGAGGGGCTAGAGAGCAGCCAGGCAGAAAGGGACCTGGGAGTCTGGATTGACAGGAAGCTGAACAGGAGCCAGCAGTGTGCCCAGGTGGCCAAGAAGGCTGATGGCATCCTGGCCTGTATCAGGAACAGTGTCGCCAGCAGGTCCAAGGAAGTGATTCTTCCCCTGTACTCAGTGCTGGTGAGGCCACACCTCGAGTACTGTGTCCTGTTCTGGGCCCCTAAGTTTAGGAAGGATATCGAGGTCCTGGAGCAGATCCAAAGGAGGGCAACCAGGCTGGTGAAAGGACTTGAGCACAGATCCTATGAGGAGAGGCTGAGGGAGCTGGGGCTGTTCAGCCTGAAGAAGAGGCAGCTCATGGGAGACCTCATCGCTGTCTACAACTACCTGAAAGGAGGTTGTAGTCAGGTGGGGGTTTGTCTCTTTTGCCAGAAGACTTTCAACAAGACAAGAGGGCATGGTCCTAAGTTGTGCCAGGGGAAGTTTAGGTTAGATATTAGAAAGAATTTCTTTACGGAGAGAGTGATCAAGCATTGGAATGGGCTGCCCACTGAAGTGGTGGGTTCTCCGTCCCTGGAGATATTTAAAAAGAGACTGGATGTGGCACTTAGTGCCATAGTCTAGCAACCGCAACAGTGGTTCAAGGGTTGGACTCGATGATCTCTGAGGTCCCTTCCAACCCAGCCAATTCTATGATTCTATGATTCTCCTCACAAGCAAAGGCTCAGCCTTGGCCTCTCTCCATGACTTTGCTGATGGCTCTTGTCTCTGTCCCTGATGGCCATGGGGAGACAAGTGGAGCTTCCAGCAGCACTGGGGCTCAGGGCCTCCTTGTCCATGTGCAGGAGGCTGGGAGGTGCCATGCCATAGTCCTGCCCTTGGCATTGCCCATCTCCACATCCCAGTGCTGCCAAGAGTGCCCTTAGGGCTGAGGGAGGGACAGGACCTCTCTTGCCAGGGGCTAGGGCTCAGGGCTGGCACCTTTGGGGAATGGGCTCAGGGCTGGGCCCTTTGCAGTCCTGACACACAGCCAGGCTTCCTCAGCACCAGAGCCACCTGCACCTTCCTTTTCCCCACCTGCCATAACTGCCTCCTGGTTCCTGCTCCCCTTACACCCTGGGGGGGACGCTTTCTCCGGGCTGTCCCTCAGGTGGACCCAGGCACACGGCAAGAAACTTTGGACTTGGACTCTGCCTTGGACTTTCTTGTTGAGAAAGAAGCTTCTGCAGCTTCCTCTCCTTGCCTCTTGAGCAATTGTCATGGGCTCAGCATCAACCCCCCAGAGGGCTCATGACAGTTGTGAGCTGGGCTCCTGAGACGGAGTGAGTTGCTGGCAAGTGGGCAGTGCTGCAGAGAGACAGCTCTTGGCAGGAGCAGCTCCTCTGCAGAGCGCAGCAGGGCTGAGGGCACTGCCAGGGTATCTTGGGGAGTTGAGCAAGGCAGAGAGAGCTTCAAGGGGGTGAAGATGGAGGGGATGAGTGCCAGCTGAGTGGAGGAGAACCTTCCCAGCTTCTGACATGGTGAGTGTCTGGTGCAGGGCAGTGAGGCTGGTGCAGTTCCTGGAGGCATCCCCTAAATCAGCAGAGCCAGAGCTGATGGGAGCTGTAAGGGGGGAAGGGGCTGGAGGTGTAAGGGGAATTGTGAAGAGGAGTGAGGGGGTGTGTGCAGGAAGGGGTGCCCAGGGCTGTCCTTCAGAGCAGGGTCCTGCAGCCCAGGGGCTGTGTGCTGGGGCAGGGACTCTGCTGCCTTCCTGCCAGGGGCATCTCTCAGCCTTCCCAGGGAGCTCCCTGGTGCTGGCAGAAGCTGTGGCTGGCAGGAGACAGGGAGCACAGGGCAGGGTCCTGGTGCTGTTGAGAGAGGGATGAATTGCTCAGGGCTGCTCACAGCTCCAGCTGATGCCCAGAATTTTTCTGAGGGGACTTTTCCGGAGTCCCTTCAGGGCAGGACTTTCCTGCTTCAGTCTGGGCTCTCCTCAGGCTCTGCTTCCACTTGTCTCTGGCTCAGCTTGGTGGGATGGAAACTCAGCTGTGCAGGGGAGAGCAGGGGCTGAGACTCCTCAAGCATCACCTGGAGGGGGACTGGGATCCTTGGGAAGTGCCTCCACCTCTCACTCCCCAGCAGCTCAGCTCAGTCTCCCCTTTCCCTTGTCCTCAGGGGGTGTGTACGCTGTTGTTTAGCTCCTGCACCCCCCGAGTGGCTGCAGGGCAGAGCTGGGCACCCAGGGGCTGGGCTGGGCTCTGTGAGCAGGGACAGGAAGGGAGACGGTTCCAAAGAACCAGCTCCTGGCTGGGGCAGCTCCATGCAGCAGAGGTGTCCATGGCAAGGAGGTGTCCATCTTCCCTCTGGAGCTCTGGGCAATGCCCTCTGTGAGGCTGGGGAGGAGCTGACCCTCCCTTGATCAGACCAGCTCCCCCTTCTCTGCATGCAGCCACAGGCAATCCTCTTTCCTTCTCTGTTCTTCCTGAGTGCTTCAGAAAACATGTGGGTTAAGACATTCAAGAATATTCCCTGGAGAGATGGAGGGAGTTGAAACTAAAACCCAAAAATCTCTGAAACTTTGTTCTGCTACCCCAGATCGTCAGCACTGAGAATTCAGTTGCTGATGACCCATTTTGTTTAGCACTGCTTTGAAATGACACATTTGACCACTGGTGCTTTCCCCTGACCCCCTGATTCCTATGGGTCACAGCTGCAGACCAGATATGACTCTCTAGTGGCCATCATACAGAGTTTCTGTTCCTCACTACACAGACAACAATCAGAGGTCAAACCATAGAGCTGAAGGAAGATCTGATAGAAAGGTGTGTGTGGATGTGCCAGGAAAAGAAGGTATGGAAATTGTCTTTTATGTTCCAGATGTTTCCCCTAACTTGATTCATTTTCCTTCTTATCAGTTCTCCATGGTGAAAAGAAGCTCATGTCCAACAGCAGCTCCATCAACCAGTTCCTCCTCCTGGCATTTGCAGACAGGTGGGAGCTGCAGCTCTTGCACTTCTGGCTCTTCCTGGGCATCTACCTGGCTGCCCTCCTAGGCAACGGCCTCATCATCACCACCATCGCCTGTGACCAACACCTCCACACCCCCATGTACTTCTTCCTCCTCAACCTCTCCCTCCTCGACCTGGGATCCGTCTCCACCACTCTGCCCAAAGCCATGGCCAATTTCCTCTGGGACAACAGGGGCATCTCCTACAAGGGATGTGCTGCACAACTCTTTCTCTTTTTATTCTTCATCACAGCAGTTTTATCTTCTCACTGTCATGTCCTATGACTGCTATGTGGCCATCTGCAAACCCCTGCACTACGGGACCCTCCTGGGCAGCAGAGCTTGTGTCCACATGGCAGCAGCTGCCTGGGGCACTGGGTTTCTCACTGCTCTGCTGCACATGGCCAATACATTTTCTCTGACCCTCTGCCAGGGCAGTGCCCTGTACCAGTTCTTCTGTGAAATCCCCTAGATCTTCAAGCTCTCCTGCTCACATTCCTACATCAGGGAACTTTGGCTTCTTGTTGTCAGTGCCTCTTTATTTGTGTGTTTTGTTTTCATAGTGGTGTCATATGTGGAGATCTTCAGGGCTGTGCTGAGGATCCCCTCTGAGCAGGGATGGCACGAAGCCTTTTTCACATGCCTCCCTCACCTGGCCATGGTCTCCCTGTTTGTCAGCACTGGCATCTTTGCTTACCTGAAGCCCCTCTCCATCTCCTCCTCATCCCTGTACCTGGTGGTTTCAGTTTTGTACTCGGTGGTTCCTCCAGCATTGAACCACCTCATCTACAGCATGAGGAACCAGGAGCTCAAGGGTGCTGTATGGAAACTGATGACAGGATTGTTTCCTCAAATAATAAAATGCTCAGTTTCTCATGCATATAATTGATTACATAAATCATTAATATTTTGTCTCATGACATGCTCAGCCTTAGTTTTGGGACTATTGGTATTTGAGGTTTTTTCTTTTTTTTATATGTGATAATGATGTGCGCAAAGAAATCTTATTTTCATACCATTTTCAGTTCTGTGTCTTCCTTTCTCGTGTTTAACCAAAGGGTGCTGGAATTGTTTTTGAGATCAGATGTATGTTGTCTTGGCACTGAAAAAAATAAGGGATACAGCGGGATACATTAGTGAGTTCTCTGCCTGATATCCTTTTTCTGAGATTCCTCTAGTGTTACAGTTTGATCCAGCCACACCTGGATTCCTCTGCGAAGGAGTTTAGAAAACAGGGGGGTTCACTTTGGTACTTGTGACTCAACGGGAGGATCTTCCTCATTCTTTTGTCTGATCCCTGATCAAATCACTCCAACTCAATTCTGGCTCCATTTCCACCGTCCCTCTGGAAATCATTGCCTCAGATCCCCATTTCAACCACTCCAAGGGACGTGTGTCCCTTCCACATTGTAACAGAGCAATCCTTGACATCAAATCCTATTAGGTCAAAACTTCTATATTAAAATCACCTCTTCCTTATATCTTTGTCACATGTCAAGGGTCAGGATGACTGGGTCAGAAGTCCATGTTTGTGTTGAAGAAATGTCAGATCATGGAAAAGATCCTCCTGGAAGCCACATCAAAATGTAGAGGGGAGAGGGAGTTGGTCTGAGGCAGCCAACACAGCTTCACAAAGGGCAAACTGAGCCTCACCAACCTCCTGACCTTCTGTCATGGAGTAATTGCGGAAGTGGAGAAGGGAAGAGCTGCGGACATCATCTACCAAGACTTGATATGATCCCCTACAACATTCTCATTGCTGAATTGGAGGGAGATGTGTTTGATGGATGGACAGATGGATGAGCAAGGAAGTGACCTGATGACTTCTTGCAGACAGTTATGGTCAATGGATCAGTGTCCAGGGGGATGCCATTAATGAAGGATGTCCCTTCTGGATTTAAAGTTACCTTCTAAATAGTACTGTATGTCCCCAGTACTGATTAACATCTTCATCAGTGACAGGGACTGTTGGATCAAGGGATTCCTCAGCAAGTTTTCAGATGACACCAAGCTCAGGGACTCAGTTGATTCACTTGAGGGTAGGGATGACAACCAGAACTACATGGACAGGTTTGAGTAGTAGGTCTGTGCAAACCTCATGGAGTTAAAGAAGGCCAAGTGCAAGGTCCTGTTCCTGGGAGGAGGAAATCCCCACTGTCAGTAAAGACTGGGAGATAAATGATTGAGAGCAGCCCTCCAGAGAAGAACTTGGGAATCCTAGTGGGGCAAATCTTTTATGATAGGGTAACCCACCTAGCTGATCAAGGGAAGCCAGTGGATGTAATATTTCTGGACTTCAGGAAGGCTTTTGGTACTGTCTCTCATAGCATCCTCCTGGATAAAATGTCCATCATACAGCTGGACAACTGTGCTATGTGATGGGTGAGCAACTGGCTCACAGGTGGAGCACAAAGAGTGACAGTGAATGGGGTCATATCAGGCTGGTGACCAGTCACTAGTGGGGTCCTGCAGGGCTCCCTCCTTGGCCCAGTCCTTTTCAACATCTTCATCAATGTCTTGGGTGCAGGACTGGAAGGAATCTGAAGCAAGTTTGTGGATGAGAGACTTTGGCAAATTAGAGAGATGGGCAATCAGCAGCCACAGGAAGGACAAGTGCTGAACCACAAGTTCAGCAAGTGCTGAATCACCAACCACAAGGGCAAGTGCTGAATTCTGCACCTGGAATGGGGCAACCCTGGTGGCAAGTACAGACTGGGGAATGAGTGGCTGGAGAGCAGAGAGGGACCTGAGGGTCCTGGTTGATGACAAACTGGACATGTGCCAGCAGTGTGTCCTGGAAGCCAGGAGGGCCAACCATGTCCTGGGGTTCATTAAGTTCAAAGTGTCACCAGCCAGTCTAGGGAGGTGACTGTCCTGCTCTACTCTGCACTGGTATAGCCTCACTGTAAGTACCGTGTGCAGTTTTGGGCACCGCAGTATAGAAAAGGCATCAAGGTGTTGGAGAGTGTTGAAAGGAGAGTAACAAGGATGGTGAAGGGTCTGGAAGGGATGATTTATGAGGAGCACCTGAGGTCACTTGAAATGTTCATTTGGGAGAAAAGGATGCTGAGGGGAGACCCCATTGCAGTCTGTGGATGCTCACAAGGGGAAGAGATGGGGCTGGTTCTGATTTTTTCACTCCTGTGACCAATGACTTTGGGAAATGATAGGATGCTGAATTATGGGAGGTTTAGGCTAGATATCAGGGAAAGGTTTTTCACCCAGAGGGCAGTTGCGCAATAGAACAACTTCATTGCTTTCAAGCAATGACCACTCCCCCAGAGAAGTGGTCAGAGAACCAAGCCTGCCTGAGTTCAAGAAGTGTTTTAATGATGCTCTCATGCTCATGGTGTGATCCCGGGGGTACCCTACACAGGACAGGAGTTGGACTTGATCATCCTAATGGGTCCCTTCTAACGCTGCATATTCTATGATTCTATGATAACTCATATGGTATGCATCTGGGTTATGCATGATGGGAGGGTGATAACCAATGGGCACCATCTGAAAAAAGGAAGGAAAAACTCAAAAACTTGCTCCTCATCAAGACACTCAAGTACATCTCCCAAAGAGCATATTGTCATCTCCATCCCTGCAGCTTTTAAAGACCAAAGCTAATAAATCCTGAGCAACCTTCCCTTACCCCAAACCAACGTCGATGAGACCAGGAGGTTGTCCTAGAGACCTCCTGATGATCAGGCCTCTGATCATCTTTGTGGCCTCCTCTGGACTTGTTCTAACAGCTCCAAGTCCTTTTTGTGCTTGGGGCTCCAGAACTGGACCCAGCACTGCAGTG
>CM041114.1:17575749-17589184 GCA_023079485.1 Archilochus colubris | reverse complement strand
TTGTATTCCAATTACACATTGCATTCTCACGGAACCATCTTCTCACATAATTATTTTCCTCTTCTGTTGCCAATTAAGTTATCTCTTTCCCATTAGCTCATTCTCAGAAAGCCTCTAACTAGGTCTCAGTAACCATTAACCCAATGTGGCCTGAAGTAAGTCAGGATTGCTCACAACTTGTATATTTCTGAACTGTTTCCCCAACAAACAGGCAAATGATCATCCCAAGTGTCATAATCACTGAAACATGCAACTAAGCTGGCCTTGGTCGGACATAAGCTCTCAGTGTGAAATTGCACTTGTGTGTGATTCATGGCTGCTTGAAACACTGGCCAAGTTCCTTCAGAGGCTGGTACACCAACTAAATGTAACAAAAAGGTGATTGGGGGGTTGCTAGACTGGCACAAAAGGAAGTAGTATTAAGCTGATGCGCAAGGGTATCCCAGACATTCTGTCGAGGGTCAAAGTTTGGGAAAGCAAAGCAATTAAAACCTACAATGATAGTTAAACCTATAATGAGGCCAACATGGCAGTCTGTGTCTTTAAGCATGTTCCAGGTAAATCTCAGGTCAATACAGCTGTCTCTGCTCACGAGTTTATTCTCCTGGATTCAGTGGAGATACCGCGGTTAGCAGGTGCTGGCCGAGTCCACTCTCTGGGAACCCACAAGGTACCTAGAGGGGTGGAAAAGCACATGACCTCTACCTAAATATTTAACTTCTGCTGGTCCTTGCCATATACCTGTAGCAGGATCCCTATAAGTCAGATATAACAGAGTTTCAAGGGACTCAGCTTGTTGGGCCACTGTCCCATGACTGTATGCTGGCGCTAGCTTTTGTTCCTCAAATATGCACAAATAATTCAATACAAATAGAGTCTTTCCCAATTGCGCTTGTGGGTCTTGCAAGTCTGTAAATTTCACTAGATAATCTTTCAGTGTTTGATTTGCCCTCTCTACTATACCTTGTCCTGTTGGTGAGTGGGGAATGCCTGTGACATGCTTAATCCCCCATTGTTGAAAAAACTGAGCTAGCTTGCTACTAATATTGGCCGGTCCATTATCTGTCTTTCTCTGCTCTGGTACACCCATGATGGTGAAGCATAGGGTGAGATGCCGTATCACCTGTAACGCCTTTTCACCAGACTGAGCTGTAGCCCAGATAAAATGGCTATAGGTATCAATAGTAACATGGACATATTTGAGCCTTCCAAATTCTGGTACGTGAGTGACATCCATCTGCCATTTTTCATTCGGGCCAAGACCTTGAGGGTTAACTCCTAGGCCGAGACCAAGTCCCTGTTGGTTACACTGTGGACAAGCTTTCATGATGCCTCTGGCTTCATTCATGGAAATCTGGAAGTGATGGTGCAGTCCTCTGGCGTTCTGATGAAAGGTGGTGTGCGCATTTCTTGCTTTAGTAAACTCGTCCATGGGTACAGACAACGAAACCAACCTGTCTGCTTGGGCATTGCCTTCTCCCAGGCAGTCAGACCACTGGTGTCTTCGAATATGAATGATGGCATAGGGTTGATCTCTTTGTTGGATGGCGGCCTGGAGTTGACGAAATAAGCCATTTAGTTGCCGATTTGCAACATCTTTGAGATGGGCATCTTCAATTCTCTGTACAACTCCTACAGCATATAGGGAATCTGATACGACGTTGAGACGCACATTCATCCAGCGTAAAAAGGCATAAACGATGGCTGCTAATTCTAAGAGTCTGTAGGGTATCATCCTCTTGTGCAGGCAAGAGTTCATGGCACTACTGCTTCCTTTTTTGCCAAGTTACTGCAGCTCGACGTGAGCGTTTTCCTGCATCAGTAAAGACTGTTAACGCATCTTGAAGGGGTTCTTCAGATCGTTTTGGAACAGGAATCCATTTGTGCAAGGACATCCACTTCAACACAGTAGACTGCAACGGGGAAAGATCAGTAGTCTGCGCAGCTTCTAGAAGGCTTGACTATGGGGCTGGAGAGTGCTGCAAATACCAGTCCAACTCTCTTTGTTTCATTGAAACATAAATTGTGCTGAGTTCCTCCCCAGTAATTTGTATAATACGGGTTCGACCTTTACGAATTAAAAGGGCTAGCACCTCAATCTTTGTTTGAATTGTAATTTTTGGCTGTAATGGTCCGAAAATCCACTCTAATACACGAGTATCAGCAGGCCCAGTCTCCCCCTTTTTCTTTTTGCACTGCATGAGAGCTTCAAGTAGATGTTGCTTGCCCGCAAGAATAGTTAGGTCTATGGGCAAGTCCATGTCACGACGATCCACACAGCGCTGGGAAATGGTCTGGCCAATTTCAATTATGGTTTGTTGTTGAGCTGTTGAGAAGGTAATGGGGGAGGCAGGATCAGTACCTTTAAGAAGTGGTCGTAACAGTTCTAGCTGATCATTTGTTATACCGACCACAGGGTGCAACCATTGAACATCACCCAAGAATCGCTGTACATCATGCAGAGTCTTAAGAGTCAAATGTAGAGCAGCTTTTTGCGGTCTAATCTGTGACTCAGTGATCTGCCATCCCAGGTATTTCCATGGTGCTGTACGCTGTATCTTTTCAGGTGCCACTTGGAGTCCCAGCTGATTTAACTGTTCTGCTAAGAAGTACTCTTGATGCTCAGTAAAAGGATCCTGTTGTGCTATCAAGATGTCATCCATGTAATGATAAATCAACGCATCTGGCCATGACTTTCACACTGGCAATAAAGCTGCATCTACAAACAATTGACACAAGGTTGGGCTGTTCTTCATGCCTTGTGGGAGCACTACCCATTCAAATAGTGAGGCAGGAGCTTCTCTGTTGAGGGCTGGAAGTGTAAACGCAAATCGCTTTGTGTCCTGAAGATGTATGCGTATAGTAAAAAAGCAGTCTCTTTAGTCCACTATAAGTAAATGCCATCGTTCTGGAAGCATCGCAGGATTAGGCATTCCGGGTTGAAGAGCTCCCATTGCTTCCATCTGGGAATTAACTGCACGTAAATCATGTAGCAGACAATATTTGCCAGACTTCTTTTTAATTGCAAAAATTGGAGTATTCCAAGGGCTAGTTGATGGCTGTATGTGCCCTTGATCTATCTGTTCTTGCACTAAGGCATGTGCTTGTATAAGGCTTTCTCGTTTCAGCGGCCACTGCTCGATCCACACTGGCTGCGATGATAACCATGTTAAGGGGATCAGGAAAGCCCAAGAAGTGACCGCTAATAAAAACGATCTCTTGTTACCAGGCGTGCTTCGATCTGGCCTAACACATCTCGGCCAACAAGGGCTTCTACGTTTGTAGGCAATGGCATGATGGTGACAAATAGAGTACACGTGCGATTATCGACGGTGAGACGAATCTTTTGCATGCTTCATTTTACCTGGGCTGCGCCTCCTACCCCTCCTGCTCCGGACACCATTGGGGCAGCAGGCCAGTGATGAGGCCACAGCTGCTCGTCCACAATAGCGATGTCCGCTCCTGTGTCCAGTAATGCTGTAAGGCGACACTGGTCCTGTTGATACTTTAATAAAATTGGTGCTTTGGGGCGTTGATCCATGGGGAGGCATAGTAGAGCCATTTCTCCTGTAGAGCCAAATGCTACTGTTCCACGGGGAACTGTCGAAGAGGCGGCTGCTGCGTCAGTTAATTGCTGTGTTGGAACTAATTGGGCAATTCGAGTTCCTTTTGGGATCATCATAGGCAGTGTCCAAGTCATAGCTACAATAAAGATTTCTCCAGTATAGTCACTGTCTATTACTCCTGGCAAGACAAACAAAACTTTAAGTCCAGCAGACGATCGTCCTAGTAAGAGGGCTCCGCATGGCTTTCCCTCGTATTTCACTGGACCGGTGATGCCCATAGGGATCTTTTGGGGCTTGGTGTCAATAAAAGTCACATCTACTGCGGTTGCCAGGTCCAGCCCAAGGCTCCCACTGGTTGCTGGTTGGGGGGAAGTGGCTGGCTGGAATTGTTTGGAAGGGACCATACTGGAGCCACAGTTGGGGTCTTCGCGCTGCGGCTTCTCGCACTCCTCGATCCGTTTCCCTGGTGTCTGCAGGCTTCAGTAGCATGACCATCCATATTGCAATGCTGACACCAGACTGTGGATTTACGACACTGCCTTCGAAAGTGTCCATTGCTTCCACAGCGAAAACATTTGCTGGTTGATCGTTGCAGCTGTTTGGTGTCAGTAGGACGTAGCGGGGCTAGGGCTGCAAAGGCACTAAATCTCTCCCTACGCCCTATACTGCCTCAATTAACATTGCCTGAGTCCTTACTGGCATCTTTGCTAGGCGCTCCAGCATCTCCTCTAGTGATGCATCTGCTGACATAGAGGAAATTACAGTTTTTGTGGGAGCGTTACTATTCTCTAGCACACACTGACGAAGCAATGCACTTTTCATCCACTCTGGCACAAAATCTGATTAATGGCATCAGTGAGCTTATCTACAAACTGTGCAAAAGGCTCTTCCCTGCCTTGCTTAATTGACATAGAAGATGGAGCAGCTGGTGTAGTTCTGACTTTACTCATAGCTTCTTTTGCAAGTCTCATGGACTCCCTTATTATGTATGGACCTAATCGTACCTGTGCCTCAAAATTAGCGTAAGGCCCAGCACCCATAAGCTGATTTACTGATATCCCATATAGGGGGTCATTTTGTTCTCTAGGAATGTCTGTACATCTGTGGCATAATGTTTGCCAGTGAGCTTGCCATAACATTAGCGCTGACTGAGTCATAATCATTCTCATTATCCCCTTTATATCGTCTGGAAGCAACAACCCTGACCCCAGGTATAATTTATCATTTTCTTGACTGGTTCACCATGCAGCCCGCATTCATTTACGGTGGCTCTCAGCTGTGTCAACAACTTCCAATCTAAAGGGCTATAGGCTGCTTCTGCATTTCCCCGATCATCTGTTGTATATTGAACAGGGAAAGCTTGCGGGAGGGCTTGAATGTCTGAAGATAAGTCGTAATCTTTATCATTAATAGCCTCCTCCTGTATTTGCAACCAATTAACCCTTAAGATGGAGCTAGGCCATGATGTATCATCAGACTGAGGCTTATTTGCAGCAAGCTCTTGTTGATTATAAGCGGCTGCTTGCGGTGCTGCAGGGGGAGCCGCCTGCGGTGCCGTGGGACAGCCCAGCCCAGAGGAGGGCGGCTGCGCCACCGGGGGGGGGTGGTGCGGAAGGCGGCATCCACTGGTGACCGGGACCGCCCACACCGGAAGATGCGGGGCATAACATTTCCGCCTTCTGCCTCACTTCGCTTCCGGTGCTCAGAGCAGATGCTTCCACTCCCTGTCCGCCTCTGAAGCCGCATGGTGCGGCATGACCGGCGCTGCCCACTTCAGGGGGAGGAAAGGGAGGTGCAGTAGGCTGTACCAGACTTTCACTGGAACTTTGAGCGATCTGTACAATTATTTTATCTCCCGTTGGGGGACAGGGATCGTAATCAACCCCTAACTGATGCAAATCTGGTATCGGCTGCCCTTCTAAGGTTGCCGAGGCTACAGTGGCGATTTTCTTCTCTGATAATGCTGCAAGCAAGTAATCACTGTATGCCATGATTTCATTAACTTACGAGCGGTCTTATCCTCTTCTATTACCTTATACCACAAAATATCCCCCAAACTTTTCCAAACAGCTGGTGCATGCGGCCGTATTCTAAAAGCACCGCCAGATCTTTCTTAAGATCTAAATCTTTTATGGAGCGTTTCTGTAAGAAACTAATAAGGTCTAGGGCTACTTCGCTCTCCATTTGAGCGCTTAACTATCCCTTTATTCTTTTAGTGCAGGCTTTGTTACGAGCCTTTTTTTACAACTAAAAGCCGGTAGCCCCTTTTTCCAGACGTTGAGCGAGATTCGTTCGTTGTTCGCTCATGCACGGTTCGCCTTCCTATGCCTGCATTAAGACGAACTTTTGCCCCCTGACGCTGCTTATCGGTACTTCTCCGGACTCACCCGCTCCTGCCAATTGTCTCAGTGGCAATACTTGCCGAACGGTGATCGCTGCTATCGTCGGTTCGGTCTTCCACAAGGTTTCCCTGGCTAAAATCGGTCTTCTGCGGCGTGTGCCTGCCGATTTCAAAACTTTTCAAACTTTTTTCAAAACTTTTCAAACTTTTTGATTGTTCAGGGCCTTTCCATCTTTTGGGCGCCACTTGTTGGAAAACAGTGAGGGAAAACTAATCCAACCAACATGGTTGATAAACAAGCTTCAACTTTATTGCACAGTAACTTTTACTTATATAGTGTTTCTGTGACCACACCCCCACCACCACACAACAATATAAGTATTATTGGACACCCGGTGTGTTTACCTGTAGCACAGCGAATCCCTGGTGCAGGTAGCACAGAATTATGGGCCAATCTAACTGGCCCCTCAAAGATGGGGTTGGGCACGGCAAAGGGGTCACACCCCCTACCTTTTTGGGAGCATTCGGGAACGTTCTACAACATTCTACAACAGAGCCCTTGCTTCCATAATGATATCTTGCAGGTGGCTATATCTTGGCCACAAATCCTGTTCTCACAGAACTTCTGCTGGCTACATCATTATCCTGTTCTTCTTCTTCTTTTCTGCTGCCAGCTTCCTTATCTTTTTCCCATAGCTCATCTTTCAGTAACCTTGCAACTGGGTCTCAAGGCCCTTAGCTTACTCTAGCTAAAGCTAAATAGTCAGGATTGCTCACATGTCTGTTTTCGTCCTGACAGTTTCCCAACACCAACCCATAAGCCTCTCTCCCTTATTCTCTCTGCTTTCTTTATCAAGGTGGGGAGGGGCATTGATAGAGATCTTCTGTCTTTCGGTTTAATTGACAGGCCAGCGTCAAACCATGACACAGCCACTCACTCATCTTGCCCCCCAGCAGTGGGTTGGAGGAATGGATTGAGACAAGAAAAGTTTAATGATTGATTGATTAATGATTCAATACTTCTCTTTGCTCATTCCCATTCCTCTCACCTATGCTGCTTTTCTCAGCTTCATGGAGTCAAAGCACAAAAACATCTCAGCACTCTGACTGCCTCCTTGTCCAACTCTTTCATTGTGTTTGTGTCCATCTTTTTGTGTTTCCTGACCCAAAGGATTTCTCAAAAGATTATCCCTTGTAGAAGGGCAACCTAATAAGGGGCAGCTCATACTTAGCATATGGTTGAGGAGTGTGTTTGATTGTCCATGAAACCTTATCATGCCTTGCTTTGCTTTGTTTGCAAAGAGGAAAACTCCTGCTGTGCCCTTGTGCAGCAGTTCTCTAAAGAAAAGAGGGGGGAGCTGGTGCAAAGGAGCTGTACCATCCAGCTGCAGAGACCAGTGGAGAAGTCTGATGGGAGGAGAAGTGATGCAAGTCCCAGGGGCCAAGGAGAGCAGTGGTGGGGTTGGGGAGGTGAGGAGCAAGGGTGTCCATCTGTTACGATCCGAGTTATTATTTTATATTTTGATTGTGAGGAAATTTTAGCCACTACTCATAGACGACCCGTGAATTTACAAAAAACACAAGGCTTTATGATTTAAACAAGTTACAAGGATTTATTTAGGGGAGGAGACAATAACACCACCTTTAAACAGGGAAAACAGTTTTGCCAGCAGAAAGTCTTTGCACAAATTAGTCACCTTGGAAAGAGAGTCATTAAGGTAAAAGAAAAGAACAAAGTTTTATCACTGTCCCCTGGCCCTGGCCTCAGGCTGTAGTCACTTGCGAAGTATCTGTCGCTTCTGCTGCTTCTCCGTTCCTTCACTGTTGCTGAAGCCAAAGTGCTGAGAGAGGGGGGGGTCTAGAGAAAAAAAAAACACAACTGCTTCTTCTTCTTTTTTCCTAGGGTTTTTAAACAGCAAAAAAGAAGAGGGGTCTGTTTTTTACATAAGTCCCAGATACACACAGACTTCCCGGAGTCATCCTTATCTTTCAGTCTTTTGGGTGTCCTGCTACATTGTCTCCACCATGCACCAGGAGGCGACCTGATAAGCAATCTTCTCTTTTAGGTGTCTGTCAGGCATACAGTGAGGTAAACATATGCTAATTGACAGAATGTTGCAATCAAGCAGGAAGAGAGAAGAAAAAAAAAGGAGTGATTCAAGAGACATATTTTGTATTTTTAAAGTGTTTACATCACCATCCAGGGTCAGACCTCAAGGAACTGCTTCTCCTTCTGGTGTATTCATATTCATATCTCCCCTGCACCTCCATCTCTGGGCTCCCTGCAGCAGCCCTGGCTCTGCACCACAGCCCCTGCTGGCAGTTTCCCCCTCCATGGCAATGCAGGGCCATTACACATCCATGGCTTTCTCTGCCATGGTTTCACTTGCCAGCCCAGAACAGCTCCCTCCAGGCTCTCCCACCTCCCTTCCCCTCTCTCCCAGCACAGCCCAGTTGCTGCTGGCCCCACACCAGTGCCCACCCCAGGCTGCTCTGGGAAGTCCCACCACATCCCTAGCCCCTCTGAAGGGCACAGAAGCTCCTGGGGGGCAGAGAGAGCTCAGAGCCCCAGATGGGTGACCATGCATTGCAAAAGGAGTAGGAGGCACCCTGGGTCCCCTGCTCTCCTCTCCAGGAGATCCGCAGAGGTCTGCAGCCCCTCAGGGCCATCCCCTCTCCCCAGCCCAGCACAAAACAAAAGCCCTTGCACTTCTGCTCCTCAAGAGCTCTGACTGCTCCAGGCACAGAGCATCCTTCCCAGGACTGCTGAAGCCAGGTAGGGGTTTTCATTTTCTATTCATACACTGAACCGGGACAGCAGACAAAATATTTCACGCGGGTTTTTTTATTTCATTGAAGCCGAGTGTAAGCTCTGCCTTTAAATTGTGTGTCTTGGTTAAAAAAATATGTGGACAGTAAAGGAGGAAGGATGAATAATGATGTTACTTTGAAGAAACGAAAATCATAGCTGAAAAATAAGAAGAAGAAACTAAAAAATGCAGACTTGGAATGTCCTGACACATACTCTGAGTCATTTGCAGAGGATAGGATGCAGCCCATGTGTGCTACAAAAACCCTAACTATTTACTCAGAGAACCCTTGAGCTCCAGGTTCCTCATGATGTAAATGAGGGGTTTCACTGCTGGAGGAACCACTAAGTAAAGAAATGCCATTGCCATGTCCAGGGATGAGGAGGAGACGGAGGGAGGCTTCAGGTAAGCAAAGATGGATGTGCTAATGAACAGAGAGAACATGGCCAGGTGAGGGAGGCACATTGAAAAGGCTTTTTGCCTTCCCTGCTCAGAGGGGATCCTCAGCACAGCCCTGATCTCCACATATGACACCAATATGAAAATAAAACAGACAAATATAAAACAGGAAGTGACCACAATAAGCCCAAGTTCCCTGTCACATCCAGTGCCTGGCAGGCACCTCCAGCCCCTGGGCAGGGGGAGGTAGGAACATGGCAGAAGAGATTCACTCACCTCAGATGGAGGAGGATGTAACCAACACCCCAGACCCCATGGGCTGGCTGAGAGCTGTGCTGTCACACAGACCCTGATAAACCTGGGAAGGAGATGATGGATGTATCTGTAGGGTGATGGAGCATGAAGACTCTGGAAAACCTAGAGGGTTCCTAGGAAACCAGAAGATGATGGTGTAGGGATTCACAAACCTTGATCTCACCTCCCCAGAAGAGGTTCACTCCCATCTCTACAGGACAGAGAAAAGTGGAAGTGCAGCCTGAGGAAACCCAAGTTCCCATCAGGAATCTGTGCCTGGAGAGGTTATATGAAAATACCCCTAAATACTCTGGGTATGATCTGGATCCAAGAGGAGGGCTGTCCCACGAAACCCACTCAAAACCAGAAGGACCCTGCCCTTTGCTCCCTGTCGCCTGCCAGCCACAGCTTCCGCCAGCAGCACGGAGCTCCCCGGGCAGGCTGAGATCTCCCCCTGGCAGACAGGCAGCAGAGTCCCTGCCCCAGCACACAGCCCCTGGGCTGCAGGACCCTGCTCTGAAGGACAGCCCTGGGCACCCCTGCCTGCACACACACCCTCAGAATCTGCAGCCATCCCCAGCAGAAGGCAGCCCCATGGCCTCTCCCTCTGACGCTGCTCCAGGACAGCCCTGCTCTGCCAAACCTTTTCCTCCCGCCCACCAAAATCCTCCGGAAGGATCCCATCAGCTGTGGCACAGGCTGCCAGCTGGAGAAGACCCCCTCCAGGAAGCCCAGCTTCACTGCCCTGCAGCCAGAGACTCACCATGGCAGAGGCTCGGAAGATTTCTCTCTCCCCCAGGCATCTCTCAGCTCTCGTCCCAGCCCAGGCTGCCTTTCTCCTCTCTCTCCCTCCTCTCCCCTCCCCTGACCCCCAGCCCCACACCCTGCAGCCCCACAGCCCAAAATCTCAGGCTGTTTGGATCCTTTTCCTTCATGGACACAGAGGCAGGACAGGACCTGCAGCATCAGTGTCTTAGCTGCACCCAAATCCTCACCACCGCAGCCCAGAAAAAACAAGGGCAGCAGAAGCAGGGGCAAGAGGGGAACCTGCCAAAGTTCTGCTGCCAAGAGAGTCGGGACAGGGAGACAGGCAGAGACTCCGGCACTTCTCCTCTCTTTTGGGGGGAGGGGGCTGCTAGAAGGATCCTCACAATTCAGTGCCCATGATCTGAAGTGCTGGTGTGCTGTGCTGTGTTACAGATAGCAGGGTTTAGCTCCAGGGAGGGCAGCAGCTCTGTAGGGGATGGCTGGGAGGTGCAGGAATCCCCCCTTCAATCCTCTTCCAGGCAGCAGCTCCCTCTCAATCTCTTCCAATCTCTGCTTCCTGTAGCTTTCTCTGTCCCCAGCTCTCCTCCCTGTCAGTGCTCACAGCCCCCATCCCACCCCCTGAGTACTCCGTTCTGCTCTCCAGACCCCTCCAGGCAGCAGCAGGACCTGTCCAGGGGCATCTCTAGGTGTGCAGGGGCTCAAGAGCAGCTCAGAAAAGGGCTGAGGAGAACTGGGGTCTCTGTGCCTTCTGCAGAGTGCATAAAGAGCTTTCCATGTCCTGGAGAGACAAGTGGAAGCAGAGCCTGAGGAGAGCACAGACTGGAGCAGGAGAGCCCTGCCTTGAAGGGACTCCGGAAAAGTCCCCACAGAAATATTGTGGGCATCAGCTGGAGCTGTGAGCAGCCCTGAGCAATTCAGCCCTCTCTCACCAGCACCGGGACCCTGCCCTTTGCTCCCTGTCTCCTGCCAGCCACAGCTTCTGCCAACACCAGGGAGCTCCCTGGGAAGGCTGAGAGCTGCCCCTGGCAGGCAGGCAGGCAGCAGAGTCCCTGCCCCTGCACACAGCCCCTTAGCTACAGGACCCTGCTCTGAAGACAGCCCTGGGCACCCCTGCCTGCACACACACCCTCAGAATCTGCAGCCATCCCCAGCAGAAGGCAGCCCCATGCCCTCTGACGCTGCTCCAGGACAGCCCTGCTCTGCCAAACCTTTTCCTCCTGCCCACCAAAATCCTCCGGAAGGATCCCATTAGCTGTGGCACAGGCTGCCAGCTGGAGAAGACCCCCTCCAGGAAGCCCAGCTTCACTGCCCTGCAGCCAGAGACTCACCATGGCAGAGGCTCGGAAGATTTCTCTCTCCCCCAGGCAGCTCTCAGCTCTCGTCCCAGCCCAGGCTGCCTTTCTCCTCTCTCTCCCTCCTCTGCCCTGCCCTGCTGCCTGCAGGCAGTGCCCTCAGCCCTGCTGTGCTCTGCAGAGGAGCTGCTCCTGCCCAGAGCTGTGTCTCTGCAGAACTCTCTGCTTACTAGCAGCTCTCTCAGTCTCAGGAGCTCGGCCCAGAAGCACAGGACCAGCGCCAGACTTTGCCACTTGCTCAACTCTCTTGGGGCTCCCTCCAGCTCTCCCTGGGGCTTCCCAGGAACCCACACTGATGTCATCACTCATGTCCCCTCCCTTCTTTCCAGCACAGCCAGTTTCCCACTAGAGACACAACGTCTGCTTCTCCCACTCTCACACTTGACTCCCAGGCAGTGCCAGGGGGTATCTCTTTTCCCTCCTCTTCCCATGCAAGCCACGGGTGACACTGGAGGTGCCAGGAGGGGTCCAACCTCAGTCAGGGCAGCTGCTATATTGAGTGGCCAAGCACAGCCCTGTGGGGCTACAGGAAATGACAGGGCACTCCAGCACAACCACCTGCTGCTGGCACAAAAGCACAGGACTGTCACATCCCATGGCCTGACCCAGACAACAGCCAAAGGAGATTCCATCTCCCAGGCCAGAGTTTCACTTTGAGGGAAAAGTTACCCTCTGAGGGTAAACAGAGAGTGACATCCTCTTGAGACCATCCAAACACCCCTTGATCAGATTAAGATGAAATGACACTCAAGGTCTTTTTCTTTACAGTCAAAATATCACTTGTGTTCCTCTATTAAAGTTTATTTTCAAGCACCTTTTACGGAACACAAATCACTCAAAGGTATGTATGAATATAGATATTTTAAAACACACAAATGTAGATACTTCATTGTTCAGGCTGTGCAATCACAAAGGCTGATTGCTTCGATCACAAAAACCATATACTCAAATGTCATCTCAACAATGCCATCCCCTCACCGCACGAGTCCAAATATCACAAGGCATGATGATATCATAAGGCAATATCATAAGGCAATGATATCATGATGGCTACAAGCTTAGTATCTTCACTCCAGCTTCTTCCGTTCAGGCAGTGGTGATCTGTATGATGTGCAGAGTCCTTGTTCTTCAAGCAGTGTCACCTCCAAAGCTAAGGGTTCTGTAGCAACATCCTTGGGACTTGATGTACCTGTGAATTTAGTTCTCCAAAAGCATTTCTAATTCCATTGTTCAAGAGGTGCACTTTACAAACTGATGTCTTTTAGGACATTAAAACGGCACTCCAAATCAGAGACTTCTTGGTGACCATTACATGCAGTAACATTATTCACTATGTACAATGATCACAAACTTCACAAGAGGAGACCATAAAACCAAGTAAGAATGGAAAATTTACACAAACGCAGCACGATTATAAATACAAAAAGAACACGTAATTAATTTTGTCTCAGTTTTTGTACTTCTGCAGACTTTGGCAACCTTCAGATATCCCATAATCCGCTCTCATGGCTAAGTTTTCCATAGTAACTACATTCCATTATCACATATACCCTTGCCTTACATGTATCTACGTATGTTACTCAGCTTGTAAATTTCCATGAGGCTCCCTTAAACTATTGCTAATACATTTCTACTACTTCTGTACTTCTACTTTTGTAAAATTATGCATATATGTTTCTTTAAACTACTAATTTTATTCCTGTAAAACTACTGCTTCACAAGAAATCAATTGATCAAGCAAGGAAGATGTTCTGGGGCTTTTCAGCCAGATTCTTTTCTACTGAGCTCTCACCAACTTGTTCCATCCTCATGAAAAACTATTGGAGTTGTAATTCCCTTATTTCAGGAGACAACTGACAGAAGCCTTACTGCAGGATGCTTGAGGTGTCCCATCACATCACCCAT
>CM041114.1:17485461-17564990 GCA_023079485.1 Archilochus colubris | reverse complement strand
CTTACCCCATCACAAAGCCCTGGTGGTGCTGTTACAGTTTATAGTAGAAATAAAATAATATTGGTTGTAAAATTTTAAAATGGACGAATTAAGAGTTAGAAGGGGCTCGGGTAGACTAAAACTCTGGAAATAAGTAACTAGTTAAGAATGAGCTAACCCTTACAAGAACAATGATCAAAGGAGAATAAGGAGTGTGTTGACCCCATCAGCAAAAACATTAATCAAAAGGAGAATAGTTAGGTAAGCTGATACCATATACCAAAGATCAAGATAAAATATTGTACCCAGGTGGTGGGCCAGGTGGTAATGACAGCTGAAATGGTAAACCGTGGATTTACAGTTTAAGAGATGACTATCTATTGTTATTTGTAAGATCTATGTGACTGTTTGTCTATTGTTATCTGCATGATCTATGTGACAGTTTGTGACTAAAATTTATGTAACTCTGTACGTGGCCTGTAATGAAAAAAAGTATAAAAGCTGAACCAAAAATTCGAATCTGTAACGAGGCCTCAATAACCATCAACCCAATGTGGCCTAAATTGAAGTAAGTCAGGATTGCTCACAACCTGTATATTTCTGAACTGTTTCCCCAACATGCAGTGACAAATTAGAGGAGAGATTTCTGTTGGGTGAGGGCAGCCAAAACCTACATCAATCCTACTGTGGGTGAAAATGGAGTGTGAGGTGGAACGAGGAGGTTGCCCATGGAGTTGGACACCCACTGATCATCCTTTACTTCATCTTTAGGAGCTATATTGGCACCTAAAACACAAAGGGGAACTACTCGTGACCCAGGGTTCTGGAGCTGTGAGCCAGTCCTGGTGTGACCTTGGATCACTCCTTTGCACTTACACTTTATGAGATACTTTAGTTCTCTGCTACATGCAGGATGAGCTGTCATCCACTGGGATGAGTTGGGGTCTCCTGAGATATTTTTGGAATCTCCAGTTGTGGCTTCTGAGCCCTGGTATTATTAAGTTCCCCAGAAGGATTCTGGGGGTCTCATCATTATCCCTGGCTCGAGGGTTATTTGAGGGTCCCCAGTTGCAGCCCTCAAACACTGGGGATGACTTGGGGGTTCCCTATTATAGCCCCCAACCGAAGATGAATTGGGATTCCCCAGATGATGGAGGGAGATCCAATCACAGCTCCTCCACCCTCCAGATATGTTGGGGTGTGGCAAATCCCACCACCCTCTACCCAGGGGTAAGTTTAGTTCCCCCTTCTCATCCATCCTCCCCTCCCATCTTTTGCTGTTCTCCCCCAGTTTGGGTCGTACTGGGAAAACCACCTCCCTCCCATCACCTCCCGGTACCTGCAGGGGGGGCACAGCCCAGGCCGGTGGGGAGGGGGGGGCGATGCTCTGGCGGTTACCCGTTGGGGGGTCCCAGCTGCGGGGCAGAGGGTGTGGGTGCAGCCCCGGGACAGCGGAATGAAACCTCCCCGGAACTGCAGTGCGATCTTGGGAAGCGGCGGGGAAGCAGCAGGGGAGGAAGAAAAGATGGGGAGGGGCCTCGGGGGAGGGGGACCCGACCTGGGGGGAGGGGGGGTGAGGTTGGAAGTTGGCAGGGGGGTGTTAGGATCCGAGTTATTATTTTATATTTTGATTGTGAGGAAAATTCAGCCACTAATCATAGATGACGCATGAATTTACAAAAATAACAAGCTTTATGATTTAAACAAGCAACAAGGATTTATTTTAGGGAAAAAGAAACAATAATGCCACCATTAAGAGGAGAGAATTTACACAATTAGCTACTTTGGAGAGAAGAGTCGTTAAGAAAAGAAAAGAGACGAGAGAGTAATTAAGATGTTATCACCGTGCGCTGGCTTTAGCCTCTGACTGGAGCCGCTCCTGCTGATCTCTGTTCTCCTCTTTTCCGATCCTCCGCTGTGTCTGCCCCGTAGCTGGAAACCGACGTGCCGAGAGAAGGGGGAGTCTAGAGGAAAAACTGCAACTTCTCCTTTTCTCCTGGGGTTTTTTTTATACAGCAAAAAAAAAAAAAGAGGGGTCTCTTTTTTGCATGTCACTGATACACACAGACTTCCCGGAGATAAGTCATCCTTATCTTTCAGCCTTTTGGAGTCCTGCTAATTTCATTGTCTTTGTCTCCACCATGCACCAGGAGGCGACCTGATAAGCATTCTTATCTTTTAGGTGTCTGTCAGGCATATGGTGAGGTAAAGATATGTTAATTGACAGCATGTTGCAAAAAGAGCAGGAAGAAAAAAAATTGAGTCAAGAGACATATTTTGTATTTTTAAAGTGTTTGCATCAGGGGGGGGCACCAGGGTTATGTCCTAGAGGGTTGGGGACACCAGTTTTGTGGCATGAGTAGGGGGAGGGGACACATCACAGCTGGGTGGTGCTGACCCAACCTCAACACAAAGCATGGGAGCCCTGGAGATAAGAGGCTGTTAATTCACTGCTTTCAGGTGTAAAATCAGGGGGATAATGACCAGCCCAGTGGGTACTGCCCTGAAGGTTCTTCCTTCATTTCCATTTCAAACTCAGATTGTTTCTGTTCTTTGAAGATAATTCATTCTAAAATAATTTTTCTCTTTACAGAACCTCGAGTTTTGTGAGGCTGCAGACTCCAACTAAACAAGAGCAAGGGAGAGCCGAAGTGCTGTGTTGGGTTCTCCACAGCTCTGGAATGAGGGATCCATGACGCCATGATATAAAGTCCAGGGCAGCTGCTCCGACCTGGCCAACCCCAGTGTTCTACAGTATGACCACCAACAGTCTCCCAGTAGAGCAAGAAGTTGGACTAGATGACCTTTAGAGGTCCCTTCTGACCCAAACCATTCTATGACTGAAGTTTGGGGGGATGGTGTGGCTTGTTCCATGGCTGCCTTCCCCAGTGGGTCCCATCCTACCAGGCAATGTTCCCACACCTAGCGCCTCCTCCTCCGCATAACGTGACCATCGCCTTCCCACTGGAGCCATGGTACTATAATAAATGGTTATAATATATGTTAATGAATTTGTATTCCTAACCAGTGAAATTCAGAGTTAAACTGATAAAGAAGTGAATATGGGGCTAGACAAAGCAGTTGAGACATGTAATTTTCCACTGTTTTAGTGTGGACAAAACAAGGCCCTAACGAGACTAACTTCTGTCTCAAAGATAATTAGGAATATAAGACTTGTTCTTAAAACAAGGCACTGCCAAGGCCAACTAGGCACCAAAAGAATGTAAATATCTGAAAAAGGAGAACATAAAGATGTCACAGCCAACAGATAAGGGGAAAATTATGGCTAGGGTCTGATATCACCCTGTAACAATAAAATGAAGTCAGCAAAATCAAGAAAGGTAAAAAAATTCAAGCTTGAGGATGACTTCTTACTTCATCCAAAGACCCCCTGACGACCCCCGGATATCTTCCCAAAAGAGGACTCCACCTACACTCTGCCCAGACTCCACCTATCATGAATATTTTAATGACATTTTGTAATCCCTATGAATATGTATGTGAACCCACCTCCTTTTGAATATTCATTGAATTGTAATCAAAAAAAGGTAATCCTACAGTTTTAGATTTGTGCTTGTGAGTGGAGAAGAGACTCCCCATGCACCCAGTGCTGTTTTGCTCATTGCAATTTCAATATTATTAATTAAATTAAACCATTAACAGAATATTGAGTCTCGGTCATTTTTAACAGTAGGATGGGACCCACTGGGAAAGGCAGCCATGGAAGAAGACAAGCTATGGCCCCAAGCTTCAACCATAGAATGATTTGGTTTGGAAGGGACCTTGAAAGTCATTTATGCCATATAGGGAGACTGTTGGTGATCGGACTGTGGAACACTGGGATTGGCCAGGTCAGAGCATCTGCCCTGGATTTTAGCCCATGGTCACATGTATCGCTCATTCTGGAGCAGGAGAGAACCCAGCACAACACTTCTGATCTCCTTTGCTTGTTTAGTTTAGCCTGTAGCCTCCCAAAACTCGAGGTGCTCTGAACAGAAAAAATGTATTTTAGAATGAATTCTGCCCAGGATTAGAAACAATCTTAGCCTTAAGTGGAAGTGAAGGATAAGAAAGAACCTTCAGGGTAGTAACCACTGGATTTGTCATTGTCCCCCTGAGAATGTGAAGATGCTGTCACAGCCCGTAGTCAGGCCTGGGTCTCAGCTACAAAAACAACATCTGAGAAACTGCATTCACCCATTTTTCCTCAGACAGAAGGAAGACGCCGCATTGCAGCCATTAAGAGGAGACGCCCTCCTATGAGATGGAATCGAGAGAAACAGAATTCAGCAAGAGGAATCCTATGGGCACTCCTGAGTGAGTATGGAGAGGACATGAAAAAGTGGGACCAGAAACCTACTGCTGTCCTAGAGGACCAAGTATATAAGCTGCTAAGACGAAAACAAAAGGAGGTCCTTCTAAAAAGATGGCTGCTCAAGTCTCCAGTGTGGAGTTACCCAATCCAAATATGCTAGTGACTCAAGATCCCTGTATATCAGGTGTGAGTACTGGGGATGCAAGATCCAGCAATGCACATACTGACAATCTTGTATGTGCTCAAGCTTAGAGGTGCCCTGCCTCCAGCCAGGTGGAGGAGAGGGACAACTGAATTTATTGGATTGTGTGGATTCGATGGCCTGGCACATTAGAGCCACAAAAGTATAAAGCCTTGGTGGACACTGGTGCACAGTGCACCCTAATGCCATTGAATCAGAAAGGGACAGACTCCGTCACTATTTCTGGAGTGACGGGGGGATCTAAAGAACTGCCTATTGTGAAGGCTGATGTGAACCTCACTGGAATAAAGTGGCATAAACACCCAATAGTGACTGGTCCAGATGCTCCGTGCATCCTTGGCATAGACTACCTCAAGGGAGGTGATTTCGAGGATCCAAAAGGGTACCAGTGGTCCTTTGGTACTGCAGCTATAAAGACTGAGAATGCAGAATGGCTGCATGCTTTGTTTGGCCTTTCAGATAAATCCTTTGTAGTGGGGTTGCTGAGAACTATAAACCAGTGGCTGCCAAGTGCTACTTAGATAGTACATCGAAGACAATATCGTGTCAGCGGAGATGCTGTGATCCCCATTCACAAGCTGATCTGGCAACTAGAGAGCCAAGGAGTGATCAGCAAGACTCACTCACCCTTCAACAGTCCTATATGGCCAGTGCAAAAGCCTAATGGAGAGTGGAGGCTGACAGTGGACTATCGTGCCCTGAATGAGGTTACACTGCCACTAAGTGCTGCTGTGCCAGACATACTAGAACTTCAGTATGAGCTGGAGTCAAAGGCAGCCAGGTGGTATGCTACTATTGACATTGCTAATGCATTTTTTGCTATTCCTATAGCACCAGAATGCAGAGCACAGTTTGCTTTCACCTGGAGAGGTGTCCAGTGCACTTGGAATAAACTGCCCCAGGGGTGGAAACAGTCGTACCATCTGCCATGGACTGATCCATGATACCTTGGAAAAGGGTGGAGCTCTAGAACATCTACAGTACATCGATGACATCATTGTGTGGGGTAACACAGCAAAGGAAGTCTTCGAGAAAGGTAAGAAGATAATTGAAATCCTTCTAGAGGCTGGTTTTGCTATTAAAAGGAGCAAGGTTAAGGGACCTGCGCAAGAGATAGAGTTTCTGGGGGTTAAGTGGCAAGATGGACATTGCCACATCCCAATGGACGTGATTAAGAAAATAACAGCTATGGCCCCACCAACTACCAAAAAGGAAACTCAGTCCTTCTTAGGAACTGTTGGTTTCTGGAGGATGCATGTTCCGGCTTATAATCAGATTGTGAAACCTCTCTACGAGGTTACTTGGAAGGAGAAAGACTTTAAATGGGGCTCAGAACAACAAGCTGCTTTTGAGAGTATTAAACAGGAGATTGTGCAGGCAATGGCCCTTGGACCAATTTGAACAGGGCCAGACATCAAAAATGTTCTTTACACCAGAGATGGAGGTGATGGTCCTCCATGGAGCCTCTGGCAGAAAGTTCCAGGAGAGACTCGAGGCCGACCTCTAGGATTTTGGGGTCGAAACTACAAAGGCTCCGAAGCCAACTACACAGCTGCTGAAAAAGAGATATTGGCCGCATACGAAGGAGTTCGAGCTGCTTCAGAAGTGATTGGTACTGAAGCACAGCTCCTCCTGGTGCCATGATTACCTGTACTGGGTTTTATGTACACAGGTAGAGAATCTTCCCATCATGCTACCGATGCTACCTGGAGTAAATGGATTGCTTTACTTTCACAGAGAGCTAGGATAGGAAGACTCGATCATCCAGGAATTGTAGAAGCAATAACACATTGGCCAGAAGGCAAACACTTTGGAATGCCACCAGGAAAAGTGGTAAAACGGGCTGAAGAAGCCCCACCATATGACCAACTACCAGAGAATGAGAAACAATATGTTCTTTTCACTGATGGATCCTGTCATCTGGTAGGAGGCCATCGAAGGTGGAAAGCTGCCGTATGGAATCTTACACAACTAGTTGAAAAAACAGATAAAGGAGATGGTGAATCAAGTCAATTTGCAGAGGTAAAAGCCATCCAATTGGCTTTGGACATTGCTGAATAAGAAAAGTGGCCAAGACTTTATACTGACTCATGGATGGTAGCAAATGCCTTAAGGTGTTGGTTAAAGCAGTGGAACCAAAAATATCGGCAACGTAGAGATAAACCTATCTGGGCTGCTGAACTGTGGAAAGACATTGCTGCTAGGTTAGCGAAACTTGATATAAAAGTGCGTCACGTAGATGCCCACGTACCTTCATATCGAGCTACTGAGGAACATCAAAACAACCAACGAGCAGATGAGGCTTCTCAAGTGTTCCAAAGAGATCTGGACTGGGACCATAAAGGTGAACTGTTTTTAGCCAAATGGGCCCACAACTCTTCAGGTCATCAAGGCAGGGATGGAACATATCGATGGGCTTGTGACAGAGGGGTGGGTTTATCTTTGGACGCTATTGCGCAGGTTATCCATTATTGTGACATATACGGCGCAATTAAGCAAGCTAAAAGGTTGAAACCTCTGTGGTATGAAGGGAGATGGTCAAGATATAGGTATGGGGAGGCCTGGCAAGTCGACTACATCACACTGCCTCAAACCAGCCAGGGTAAGCGCTATGTGCTTACAATGGTGGAGGCAAGTACAGGATGGCTGGAAACATATCCTGTGCCTCATGCCACAGCCCGGAACACTATCCTGGGCCTAGAGAAACAAGTCTTGTGGAGACATGGTACACCAGAGAGAATTGAGTCAGATAATGGAACTCATTTCAAAAATAGTCTTATAAACAACTGGGCCAAAGAACATGGTATTGAGTGGATATACCATATTCTCTATCATGCACCAGCCTCAGGTAAAATTGAAAGGTACAATGGACTGTTAAAAACTACCTTAAAGGCAATGGGTGGTGGAACTTTCAAAAACTGGGACAAGCACTCGGCACAAGGCACCTGGTTAGTTAACAGCAGGGGTTCCATCAATCGAGCTGGTCCTGCACCTATTTATCATTACTGTTTCATTAAAGTTCAGTCAGATCTTCTACACACAGTAGATGGGGACAAAGTGCCTGTGGTGCATGAAAAGAATCTGCTAGGGAAAACATAGAATCATAGAATCATAGAATCATAGAATTGGCTGGGTCTAACCTGCCTCAGGCAAAGGCAAACCCATTCGTGGGGTTGCTTTCACTCAAGGGCCTGGAAACACTTGGTGGGTGATGATGAAAGATGGAGAAGTACAATGTGTATCACAAGGGAATCTAACACTAGGTGAGAATTCCTAATTTCTGCTTGTCTAGCTTAATCAGTAATGCATGGAATCTTTGGGAGTCATGAACTTGTATCCCACCTTAACTACTGTTATGTGAATTGTTGCATAAACTAACAGTGTTCTGTGAGTGTTTTTCAGGATGATTTTGTTATGATGAAACCAGAACTAGGTTCATCGGCTGGCATCCAGTAACTTCCTTGAAGTTGACACCTGCAACTTGTGGACCATGGACATGAACTGTGAAAATTGCTCCTTGTTTTGAGAATCTTCTACAATAGATGAGCATCTGCAATCATAGACTGATTTAGTGAATTTTAGCACAGAGAGATAGTAGTAATTTTTGTATAGATATGTTTAGGGATAAGAGATAATGATTGCAGCATGAGGCAAATGGTATGGAATAAGGGGTGGATTGTCCTGGTTTGGTCCAGGATAAAGGTGATTTTCTGTCTTGTACTTTTCTTTTAGCTAAGTCTCTTGTAAGTAGTTGCACTTGCTGAAATTAACAGCAAGTTTCTCAGACAGTGTCTGCTTCTGGGACTCATAACACTTGATGTTTATAGTTACTGCTAGAGACTGGTATGCAGAGCCAAGGACACTGCTCAGCTCTGAGGAAAACTTTTACCCTCCAGAAGGAAGAAAGAGGTCCCACCTGGAGCCCTCCTTTGGGGAGGAATGGATAAGATAGATGCCAGAATTGACCAAACAGAGTATTCCATCCCATATATGTCATACTCAGTAGAAATTTGAGGGATCACGAGGGCCAAGCCAGATTTCCTGCTTCCAGCTTCCGGCTGCCTGCCCTTTCTGCCTTTCCTGCTTCCATTCCTTCACGCGGCATCCTGGCAGGATTCCGTCCGTTCGCCTGCCTGTGGTCCTGATCCGTGCCAGCCCATATCTGTGTGTTCCTGCCTCCAGTTCCCGACTGCTGCTGACTCCAGGAGTTCAGCCTGGACTTTCCCAGGGCTGCCCTGCAGCCTCGGTGGTGACGTGAGAGTTATTGCGGGGAGAGGGGGGAGGAACGTGGTATCCATTTTCCTGTATATTTGTGTATATTTACTAATTTTTCCTATTTATCATTACTGTTTCAATAAAGTTGCGTAGTTTAGTTTCCAACCCCTAAGTCTCTCTCCCTTATTTTCTCTCCTTTCTTTATCAGGGAGGAGAGAGAGATTAATAGAGAGCGTCTGTTATTCTGTTTAATTGCCCGGCCAGTGTTAAACTGTGACACTTAACTTATCCCTTTTCTTTGTCTTACGGTGCACCATTCCCAGAGGCAGCAGATGTCCAACAGCAGTTCCATCATACAGTTTCTCCTCCTGGCATTTGCAGACAGGCAGCAGCTGCAGCTCTTGCACTTCTGTCTCTTCCAGGGCATCTACCTGGCTGCCCCCTTGGGCAAACAGCCTCATCATCACTACCATCGCCTCCTCCACTTAGCTAGTACTCATCCCCTCCATCTTCACACCTTTGAAGCTCTCTCTGCCTTGCTCATCTCCGGAGTTACCCTGGCAGTGCCCTAAGCCCTGCTGTGCTCTGCAGAGGAGCTGCTCCTGCCCAGAGCTTTCTCTCTGCAGCACTGCCCGCTTGCCAGCAGCTCCCTCCATCCCAGGAACCCAGCTCACAACTGTCATGAGCCCTCTGGGGGATTGATGCTGAGCCCATGACTGTAGTGAGACAGGACCAGGTGCCCTGAGTTATTGATGAGTGGGTGTGGGTTCACCTGTGTCTGGCCTCCCTCCTGAGCATGTGCAGGAGCAGGGGGCCAATAAGAGAGCAGCTGACAGCCATGGAGAGAGCTCTCACTCCTTAGTGAGGATGGAGAAGTTCACAGCTCGAGGAGCTCCAGGAGCAGGCAAGAAGGGGTAGATCCTGGAGCCCCAGGAACAGCCCTAGGACATCGTCCAGGAATGGGCTAAACCCCGAGGCCTCAGGATCAGCCCTAGGAGCAAGAAGGGCTCCTCCCGCTACATCTGGTGGAGAATGTGGGCAGCCTGCAGAAAACCTAGCTGGCACAGAAACTGCAAGAACATTCTCCCTGTAAGGTATGATCAACAAGCTCTCTGGACAGGAAACCCCAGAGCAGAGGGGAAAATCCCATGAGGAAGGGTTAAATCCCGAGGCCCATGAGGAAAGAAACCCTGAAACAGAGGGAAACCAAGCCAGAAGAGCAGATACAGGAGGGAGAATAATAACTAGAAGAACAACTTGCAGAGACTCTCTGAAAAGTGCCTGGTGCAACTTGCAGAGACTTTGTGAAATATGCCTAGGCTAAGCCCTTGAGCAGAGGGAAATCCCATGAGGAAGGGTTAAATCCCGAGGCCCATGAGGAAAGAAACCCTGGAATAGAGGGCAAGTGCCTGGGACAATTTGCAGAGACTTTGTGAAGAGTGCTCAGACAACTTGAAGAGACTTTGCCAGAAAGGGGCTGACATCAAGCGAATATATGGGTATGCTTAACTCCCCTTAAAGAAAGAAGATTGAGAATTCTCCCCAAAATATGGGTAAGGGTTGAGAATTCTCCCTAAAAATATATGTAAATTGTGTGATCTTTAATTCCCCTTAAAGATGTATATGTAAAAAGATGTAAATATGTAAATGTCTATGTAAATGTCTGTGTACTATGTAAATGTCTGTGTAAAAAAAAAAAAAAAGGGAAATATAGTGAGACAGGACCAGGTGCCCTGAGTTATTGATGAGTGGGTGTGGGTTCACCTGTGTCTGGCCTCCCTCCTGAGCATGTGCAGGAGCAGGGGGCCAATAAGAGAGCAGCTGACACCCATGGAGAGAGCTCTTACTCTTCAGTGAGGATGGAGAAGTCCACAGCTCCAGGAGCAGGCAAGAAGGGGTAGATCCCGGAGCCCCAGGAACAGCCCTAGGACATCGTCCAGGAATGGGCTAAACCCCGAGGCCTCAGGATCAGCCCTAGAAGCAAGAAGGGCTCCTCCCGCTACACATGACAATTGCTCAAGAGGCAAGGAGAGGAAGCTGCAAAAGCTTCTTTCTCCACAAGAAAGTCCAAGGCAGAGTACAAGTCCAAAGTTTCTTGCCGTGTGCCTGGGTCCCCCTGAGGGACAGCCCTGAGAAAGCATCCCCTGCAGGGTGTGGGGGGAGCAGGAACCAGGAGGCAGTGATGGGAGGTGGGGAAAAGTATAGCAGGATGAGCCTTTCTTGCTCCTGAGGCTCAATGAGCTGCTGGCCTCTCCATTGCCTTGCACCAGAGTAAGCTTCTTTCTGTGGGTGTGTGTCCCACCTTTATTGGCCCCCTGGTAATTGGGGGCCTGTCCTAACCAGACACAGGTGGACTCACACCCACTCTTTGGCAACTCGAGGCACCTGGTTTATCTTGTTTCTCTACAGAAAAGAAAGGTGCAGGTTTCTCTGCTGCTGAGGAAGCCCGGCTGTGTGTCAGGACTGCAAAGGGCCCAGCCCTGAGCCCATTCCCCAAAGGTGCCAGCCCTGTGACCCAGACCTGGGGAAGAGAGGGAGATCCTGTCCCTCCCTGAGCCCTCAGGGCTCTCCTGGCAGCACTGGGATGTGGAGATGAGCAATGCCTGGGGCAGGACTATGTCAGGGCCCTTCCCAGCCTCCTGCACATGGACAAGGAGCCCCTGAGCCCCAGTGCTGCTGGAAGCTCGACTTGTCTCCCCATGGCCATCAGGGACAGAGACAAGAGCCATCAGCAAAGTCATGGAGAGCTTGGCTCTACCAAGTGTGCCTCCAGCTTTTCCACTCCTTTTCCATCTCTCATCTCCACCACAGTCTGTCCTGGGGTGTCCCATCCCCTGTGCCTCTTGCCCTGCAGGCTCTGCTCCTTCACCTGCCTACCCCACTGTAGGGGAAACACTTTAGAAATACACAGACTGTGAGCAATCCTGACTTACTTCAATTTAGGCTACAGTGGGTTAATGGTTATTGAGGCCTAGTTAGAGGCTTTCTGAGAATGAGTTACTGGGAAAGAGATAACTTAATTGGCAACAGAAGAGGAAAATAATTATGTGAGAACATTGTTTCCGTGAGAATGGAATGTGTAATTGGAATACAAAGCCACCTGCGTGATATGATTGTGTAGACAAGGCTTCTCTATATGAGTGCAAGTTGTAAATAAACAATTTCATACAATCATACTGATGTGCACATGGAATCCTTAAGCCTCCGCAGACTGTTTTCCCACAAATGGCGTCCGAACAGGGACTAAGGACGGCCCGGACCAGGGACTAACGATGGCCCGGACCAGGGACTAAGGGTGGCCCGGAGCAGGGACTCTCATGCTGTTTCTTCCAGGAGCGATGAAGACAGCTGGAATGAGAGAGGAGCGGAGAAGCCAGTCGAAAGGAGATTTCTGCCCTGGCAGTCTATGTAGCTGGTGCCCGGCTACGGAATAAATGAGCTCGGAATTGAAGAATCTTGCCCTGATCAGGTGAGCGGCTGGGGAGGAGATGGGGTCTACACTCTCTGAACAAGAGGCAGTAGTTAAGCTCCTCCAATGTATTCTCTCTAAGAGAGGTTTATCAGACGAAGGCAGGACCTTTCGTGAATTGCTGAAATGGGCACAGACTTGATCCCTTCGATGGGTACTGTTTTTGAGTTACCTACTTGGGAAGCCATAGGTATTGCCCTATGGGATAAAATTAGAGAAGGAGATAAGGAGGCAAAACACTTAGCGACATTCTGGAAATTGATTAGATAAACCTTAGAAGAGAGGGAAAGTGAAAGAGCAGTAGCCTCAGCATTTGCTGTCTTAACGCTTGATTTACCAGTACCGATGAATGCTCAAAATAATCACTTGACCTCTAAACAGTTATTTGAGACACCTAAAATAACCTTACTAGCACCTGAAGGGACTGTACTGATTGAAGCTCAGCCAGCTGTGCCATTTGACCCTGGGTGTCGGATGAAAAGTAAAAATGGGACCGAGAAGCAAGACCAAAAGTGACCGAAAACACCACCAGAATCGTCGAAGGACCCAGAGGGAGAGAAGCCGGAGAACACAGGCGAGGAATCTTGGAATGCAGACTCCCTCCCTCGCGCCCGCCTGTGGCAGCTCCTGGCTGCTCTGCCACCTTTCTATCTTGGAAGCCTGATTTATCTTCTTGACCACAGTTGCCATCAATTAATCCTCTGCTTCACCTGTCAGCGCCATCAGTGCCTGCTATAGAGCAACAACCAAGGAAAGAACTGGGACTCGGAGACAAGCAACTAAGGAAACTGCTGAAGAAACTGACAGAACTGGAGACCAAGGATGAGTATACCCCTGAAAAAACCCTAGTTTTTGCTCCAGGGAACATCCCAAACAATGGGGCACTAATCTATTTTTACCCCCTGATCCGTTCCGTATTCCTGCTCCTATTTCCCTTAACCCTTTAACACCCACTGCTCTACCTCTTCCAGATCCAGCATGGGGAGGGGAGGGTAGTGGGGGAGGTTGTAATGTGTATCCAGTAACTAGATGGAAGGGAATTATTCAAAATGCTATAGTTGAAGGAGAAATGGTTCCCAATATGAGTCCGATGGTTTTCCAGTGATTGTGGGACCAGGAGGAGGAGGTCAATGGGTTGCATTAGATTGGAAAATGATAAAAGAAGCCAAAGTTGCCATTGCGCAGTATGGTTTGAAATCGGTTTGAGTCATTTACTCAATCTCTTTTGCAATATCTTTTTACTGCTCAATTGTTGATGCCATATGACACAAAAATGCTCATTAATAGTCTGTTAGCTCCTTCTCAACAATTGCAATTTCATCATAAATGGTAAATGCTGTGTGAAAATGCAGCTGTGATTCCTAGACAGAACACCGATGCATTACACTGAGTGCAAGCACACATGTTACTGGGTGCTTGTCCTTTTGTACGTGCAGATTTGCAGGCATGGTTTCAAACTGAAGTGTTACAACTTTCACAAGAAATGGCATATAAAGCTTTGCAAAGTGTTCATGATCCTGCACAAGCAACCCCCTCTTTTACAAATATTAAACAGGAGGGAGCAGAGTCATATTCAAAATTTGTGGATTGCTTATATTCAGCGATAACATCACATCCGGATTTGTCAGAAGAGATGAAAAAAAAAAAAAACAGAAAAAAAAAAAAATTATATGGCGGCGTATGACAATGCTCATGAAAAAACTAAATGTGCTTTAGGACTACTCCCAAAAAGGTGCTACAGCAGCCCAATTGTTAGAACCTGCTTGAGGTAAAAATGCTTAAGATAAAGCTGCTTAAGAACCATAACCGCCATACAGTTCTCAATTTTGATGTATATTGTGGTGCTAGGTACACTGGTGTTTCATAGAGATAAAAAACTTGGTTGGTAAATATATTTGTAGTTTTGGTTTGGGAAATTGTACCACTTCATTTTGTTTCAGGGTAACTTTACCAGATTTTAGTAGGAATATCGTTTCAATTTTGAATCCTCTAGTGATTGTGGTTAATTTTTTCTCATATATTGGTAAGGAGTACGATAAAGTCATGAGAATGTTTTTCAGAGGCCGAGAATTGCTGTGGAAAGAAACTTCCCACTGCCCCTCCTCTTTCCCCCACGGCTGCTTTTCAACCCCCCTTCATGTGGCTGGCGATGCTGCCAGCAAGTTTGCTACAGCTGCAGGTGCTGCCTCTGCCCCCGCAGATATTGTAGCTGTGAGCCCTGCTGGGAGGGGGAGGAAAGGACACTACATAGCCTCGTTAAAGAGAAAAAAAAAAAAAAAAAAACCAAGTTTCTCTAATGCCTTCTGAAAGGTATGAAACAGAAGTGGGAAATATTTTTACATTGTTCTGGGCATCAAATGTCCAGGCATGAATCTTGGTAGGCAATAACTTGAGGGTTACCTGCTACTCATGAAAGATAGTGATATTTTCTTTTCCTTGAAAGGAGATTTTAGCTATCCATGAAATAGAATCTTTTTGGTGTGTTAAGCCATATAAAAACATGAAGACATTTACATATAAAAAAAAAAATAATTAACTTCATTTAGGTAGTGTCACTATGCTTTTATGCAAACTCTGGTTATTTTAAAACAACCTACTTTGATGGGCACATTGATTATAATTTGATCTATTATTTAAGAGAAGAGTTTAAAAGATGCTCAAAGCTGCACTGCAAAATACTGGATACTGTGCAGGGGAGTGGTGTGATAGAAATTTCTTCAAGTTTAGTTAGAAACCATTAGAATACATGATTCGATAATAAAACTTTTTTCATACAATCATAAAAAAAAAAAGGGGAAAGAAAAGGGAAGAGCATATACCCTTATGAGAAGAAAAAAGAGAGTGACCTCATGATGAGAGCACTAATGAGTTATCAATAACATTTGTGATCAAACTGGTCAATGCAACAATTAGGCCTAGAATATAAGGGAAAATTTGAAATTTGGGGTTCTTGCTGTTTCATTTGTATCACACATAGCAAGAGGAAATGCCTTTGGTAAGAAATGATAAAAATCATAAAATACACCAGTTAGCTTGTTGACTTACAGATTTAATTAGGCAAGGCTTATCAGTTATATGTTATTATTGCTTTTATATTACTAGTATGTTATTATTGCTTTTGCATCAGTATATATGTTATTATTGCTTTTGCATTATTGTTATGTTATTGCTTTTGCATTATTAATGTGCTTTTATGACAATATATCATTAGCATGTTATCTTTCGTAATGAAATAAGTCAGAATTGCTCAAAAAACAAAAAGGGGAATATGTTGGGGAAACACTTCAGAAATACACAGACTGTGAGCAATCCTGACTTACTTCAATTTAGGCCACATTGGGTTAATGGTTATTGAGACCTAGTTAGAGGCTTTCTGAGAATGAGTTAATGGGAAAGAGATAACTTAATTGGCAACAGAAGAGGAAAGTAATTATGTGAGAAAAGTGTTTCCGTGAGAATGGAATGTGTAATTGGAATACAAAGCCACCTGCATTATATGATGGTGTAAACATGGCTTCTCTATATAAGTGAGTGCAAGTTGTTAATAAACGATTTCATACAATCATATTGATGTGCACATGGAATCCTTAAGTCTCCGCAGACTGTTTTCCCACAACTGCACTATGGTTTCTTTCACAGACACAGGGTGACTCCCTGGGTACCTCAGGGATGAGAAAGCTTTTTGTCAAAGTGTGAGACTGGTGAAACCTCATCACACAGGCACCATGTCCTACACCTGCCCTGACTGCGGGAAAGGTTTTATGTGGAGATAGAATGTTATCTATCATCAACGGATCCGTAGGGGTGAGAAACCCTTTAAATGGTCCAAGTGTGGGAAGGAGTTTTCACAGAGTTCCAATTTATCACAGCATAGCTGCATCCGTAGTGGTGAAAGACCCTATAACTGTTGGGAGTGTGGGAAGAGGTTTACACAGAGTTCCCATTTATCAGAGCATCAGCACATCCATACAGGAGAGAGACCTTATAAGTGTCTGGAGTGTGGGAAGGAGTTTTCCCATAGTTCTTCATTATCGCAGCATCGCCGCATCCATACAGGAGAGAAATTGTATCCCTGCACTCACTGTGGGAAAGCCTTCAACAAAAGCACCTCCTGGATGTGTCACCAGCATGTCAACACTGGGGAAAAACCCTACACGTGTCACTAGTGTGGCATGAGCTTCACAGCTAGCTGGAGTCTCACCCAACACCTACGTATCCATATGGGTGAACGTCCCTACAAGTGTCCTGAGTGTGGGAAGAACTTCCGTCAACGCTCCCACTTGATGAATCATCAGCAACTCCATAGAGGTGAACGACCCTAAAGCTGCTCCCAGTGTGAGAAGAGTTTTTTCCAGAGCTACAATCTCATCTCTCATCACCAGACCCACCTCAGCCATCACCAGAAATGAAGAGGTGTGGTCAAGGTCATAACATTTTCCAAGTTTTAGAGTTTCCAAACTTCCACATCTTTAGATTCTTTGAAACCAACAATGAAGTGATTATGACGGTGACACACTCATCATGGGAGGTATCTTAAAAGGATCAGGTCTATTCTTTTTTCTTAGTTAGGAAACACCCATATGGAGCATTTTAGTGTGACTTTGCAGCAGGACTTGGAAAGAAAACTGGACAGAAAATTTTGGATTGTGTCATTTTGAGGTGAAAACTTTTTCATACGATGCCCTTTTAAGGAGATTTAGACCCAAAATTCTGGCTCTTGTGGTTTTCCAGCATTGAACCCCCTCCTCTACAGCATGAGGAACTAGGAGCTCAAAGTTTCTCTGAGGAAGTTGATTTTTCAACAGCCATAGACAGCCTGCCCTCATCTGCAATTGGTTGCAGCTCTATGCCTTGAAATGTAAAGACTTTTTTTTCCTATTTTTTTTCTTTTTTCCACTTGGATGTCTTTTTTAAAGATATGTCAGTATTCATCCCCTCTTCATTATCCACCCAACTTGTGTGATACAGACAGTTTATGTCAAATGGAAGTCTGTTGTATTTAAGTAAAAAAAAAAATGAACCTGCATTAAATTTTGGTCTGAGATTCCTCCTCAGTGCAGCAGGAATGATTGGGAAAGGAAAGTAATTTCATTATTCATCCCTCAAACTTTAATATGCACACACCTTTTGGTACCAAGAAACATTGTGTAAATGTAGTGCCTTCACTGCATTTAAGATTAATTAATTAAACAGTAGCATTTTTTTTTTGTCTGCTGTAGCTGCTCTGTGTATCAGGAAAGAATGGAAAGTGAACCCCCCTCCCTGGCTACAGCAGCCCTGGGAAGGCTGCTCTGTGCCTGGAGCAGTCAGAGCTCTTAAGGAGCACAAGGGCTGTTGTGCTGGGATGGGGAGAGGGGATGGCCCCGAGAGGCTGCAGACCTCTGCGGATCTCCTGGAGAGGAGAGCAGGGGACACAGGGTTCCTCCTGCTCCTTTTGCCATGCATGGTCACCCATCTAGGGCTCTGAGCTCTCTCTGCCCCCCAGGAGCTTCTGTGCCCTTCAGAGGGGCTGGGCCTTTGTTGGGACTGCCCAGAGCAGCCTGAGCTGGGCACTGGTGTGGGGCCAGCAGCAACTGGGCTGTGCTGGGAGAGAGAGGAGGGGACGGGGGAGAGCCTGGACGGAGCTGTTCTGGGCTGGCAACTGAAACCCTGACAGAGAAAGCCATGGGTGTCCTCATTTGAGTCTGAGTCTTTCTGCCAGAGCATCTCCATCGTCCTGCTGGGCTCAGTGCCTGCATGGGGGGAACTCCCAGCCCTGCCTAGGCTCTCTCCTTGCCCAGAGCCCAGCAGAGCCTGGGGCAGAGCTGTCACTGAAGCCCCACAGCTGACATGGTTTCTTCAGGAGCTGGAGATGCTGCCCAAGAGGACAGCTACGGGGTGACACAGCACCAGGGACTACTGAGGCCATCCCATCAGATAGAGCTGTCTCCAGCAGGAGTGCACCTTGTCCTGGGCTGTGCCTGCATGAAAGGCATCAAGGAGCAGCAGAACTCATCTGGAGAGAAATCTCAGAAGGACAAGTGCCAGTGTCTGCTGTTGGGGAAACGGTTCAGAAATATACAGGTTGTGAGCAATCCTGACTTACTTCAATTTAGGCCACATTGGGTTAATGGTTATTGAGGCCTTGGAATCCTTAAGCCTCCGCAGACTGTTTTCCCACAGTCTGCCCCTGCAGGGGACTCACCTGGGCCATGGCACAGGCTGGGGCTGCCTGGCTGGGAGCAGCCCGTGGAAAAGGTCTTGGTGGGCATTTGTCATAACCCAGGGAGGGCACCCAGGGAGACACAGCTCGCACCCCCTTGCTTTCTAAACTCCTCAGAGAGGAGCCAAGGTGCTGCTGGATCCAACCTTAGCGCCAGACCTGGCCCTTCTGGGGAGAGCTACTGAAACCACATGGTCCCGGAAAATGCTCAACAGATCCTCTGACGCCACTGACTGGTACAGAGTGAAAGGACTCAGGGTCACTTTATCACTTAGAGGAACAATTCTTTCTCTAGGAAAGAAACAAAACAGGCCTAACAAAATCAGACAAGTAAACAGCGATAAGAGGAATGTCCTGGAGCATTCCTAAATCCCCATCCCAGAGCAAGTCTGAGTAGAGGGATGGGAACAGAAGCATCCATCCCAGACTCTGAGGCACATACTCTTCTCACCCCACATCACCCTTAAGTCAGTCCTTGTCTTTTTACCCATCCCAGCAAAACTTCAGACTGTGCATTGGGGAAGTTGCCACAAAGGTGGTATGGGCAGTCCTTTTGGAGTGATCATGAGGAATACAAGCCTGTTTTGACGCATCCCTTCACATCCGAACAGTTCTATGACTGTATGATGAAATTTCTCTTGGTAGTCCAAAACCATCACAATGGTCACCTTTTGAGGTTCAAACTGGAGGGAAAGAACAAGAAGTCTCACCCCGAGGGTATCCTTATGTTAGAGATTTTCCCAGAGGGGTTCTGGATCAGCCCAGTATTTTGTTTTCAAGGCAAAGCCACTGAGAGCAGAGAGACACCAGACAACATCTGGAAATGCTGAGATTTAGGTGAGAAATGAGGAAGGGTGAACACAGCCTGAAGAGAAATTATGAACAGTGTAGGACAGCCTGCAGGAGAGGTGGCCAAGGGCTCTGTCAAGTCTGAAAGGCTCAAGAGGACCGAGGGCTTTGTCACCTTTGCCATCTAAGTTGCCTTGACCATCAAGGTCTACCTGGTAGAATTTTATTTTGACTATGTGCCTTGCCCCTGCAATGGTAAGCCAGGAGTGTTCAGAGAACCTTCCTACACTTGTCCTTGGTCACCCTTACACCCCAGTGCCACAGGAAGAGACCTGAGCCCTGTGTGAGGGACAAGATCTGCCTTCCCAGGGCCTGGGGTAAGGGTTTGACCTTTCTGCTGCATTCAACAAATCAAAGGGATTTCTCAGCATTACAGCCACCAGCACAGGGCCTTTGCCTCCTGCAGTTATGGCTTCTGTCAAGGAGTCCTTGACCATAGCAGAGTCCCTGGCAACCAAGGCTAGTGAGAGGAAACTTTATATTGAGTCTCTCAGGATCTGCCTTCCCAGAACCAAAAAGATGGACACAAACACAAGGACAGAGTTGGCTAAGGAGGCAATCAGAGTGCTGAAATGTTTGTGAGCTTTGCCTGAAGTTGAGAGCAGCAGCACAGGTGAGAAGAATGGGAATAGGAAAAGGGAGGTATTTAAAATTTTAATCTTTTTTACTTACATTAATATGTAATTCTATTTTACATCAGTCATTAAACTTTTTTTGTCTCAATCCCTTTTTCCACCCTACTGCTGGGGGAAAGCTGAGTGAGTGGCTGTGTGGTGCTCAGTGTATGGCTGTGGTTCAACCACAACAATCTTTATTTGGGCCCAACATGGGGCACAAAGGGCTTAGATAATGACAGATCTTATATGAGCGTGCTAAAACAAATTAGTTCTAATTATTCTCTGTATGGGTTTAACAGTAACTGGTCACCATGTTGGTTGTTGTGGTGTCAGAGCTGTTCCTAGAGCTGTGGGATATCACACCTTCCTTGCTCCTTGTGCTGTCTTTCAGCTCTGGAGCCTGCTCAAGGGCATCATTGGGCTGTGCTGTGTGACACTGATGGTGACACTGACCTGGGACCTGCAGCCAGCATGAACATCTCTGTACTACGAGTGCCATCTCCTGCAGACTGCTAATAATTACAGTTCTCACCATTTCTAGTATGAGAAACCAGTGCAGGAGACATCCACATACTTCCTGTTCATTCTCCTGGACATTATTTAAAATTACAGTTTTCCTTTTTTCTTCTTTGTGGAGGGGACATCATTCCTCATCTTCTCATTCTCCCTATCGCTAATTACAATAGTTGAAGTTTTGAAATTTTTTCTATCTTTGGGATGCCAAAATGTTTACAGTCTGTCACGGTTTAACACTGGCCCGGCAATTAAACCGAATAACAGACGCGTGCTGGGCCCATAACCCAGAGGTTGATGGATCGTAACTATCCTCTGCTACCACTGTGTGGGCTGAGGGGGAGAGGCTGTGGTATCTGCAGCAGTAGCAGCAGCAGGGCTTGCTTTCTGAGCAGCAGCAGTGTCTGTGGGAGTAGAGACAGCAACTGGAGCTGTAGCAGATATGCTGGCAATGCTTGCCGGCCTTATCTGAGTTGTGCCCTTGCGTGAGGGGGGGCGAGAAGCGGCTGCAGAGGCAGGAGTGGGGGTGCTCTCTTTACGAGGTGTGCTCGTTCCCCTAGTTGTAATTGTCTTATTCCTCACCAATATATGATAGCACATGAAAATATTCACAGACACCTGAACAACAATGCCTACAAGAATCAGGAGGTTCAAAACTATAACAATCATAATGCCATTTTGACTAGAATCCATTGAACTCAGCCCAAGAGTGGTGTATTTCCTCAAAAGCAGGCTGAAAATGTAATTACCAACAAAGTTCTTAATCCTTCTATGAAACACCACTACACCATGCACCATGATATACACCAGTATTGAGGACAATATTGCAACGATGGTTCTTAAGCATTTCTTACGGAAGAAAAACCACATATTAACAGCAATCCCAGCTGCGAAAAGACAGATCGCATACCCTAAATACCAGAGGTACGGCATGATTGGTTTAATCTCCAACCCTGTGAAATTTCCAAAGAACAAGGTCTGATTCCAGCTCAGGAAAGCCATTCTTTCACTGGAGTTGGAATTCAAACTGTTCAGGCAATTTAGTAAAAATTTAAACTGGACTCGAGCCAAGCAGCTCGGGCCCCACGTTGGGCGCCAATAAATCTGTCACGGTTTAACACTGGCCCGGCAATTAAACTGAATAACAGACGCTCTCTATTAATCTCTCTCTCCTTGATAAAGAAAGGAGAGAGAATAAGGGAGAGAGACTTATGGGTTGGAAACTAAACTACACAACTTTAATGAAACAGTAATGATAAATAGGAAAAATTACTAAATATATACAAATATACAGGAAAATGGAAACCACATTCCTCCCTCCTTTCCCCCAATAACTCTCACGTCACCACCGAGGCTGTAGGGCAGCCCTGGGAAAGTCCAGGCTGGACTCCTGGAGTCGGCAGCAGTCGGGAACCGGAGGCAGGAACACACAGATATGGGCTGGCACAGATCAGGACCACAGGCAGACGAACGGACAGGATCCTTCCAGGATGCCGGGTGAAGGAAGGGAGGAAGGGAAATCAGGAAATCCAGAAGTCTGGAAATCTGGAAATCCGGAAAAGATCTGGCTCGGCCCTCGTGATGCCTCAAATTTATACTGAGTGTGACGTATATGGGATGGAATACTCTGTTTGGTCAATTCTGGCATCTATCTTGTCTGTTCCTCCCTAAAGGAGGGCTCAGGTGGGACCTCTGTATCCTCCTGGACGGTAAAATGTTTTCCTCAGAGCTGAGCAGTGTCCTTGGCTCTGCATACCAGTCTCTAGCAGTAACTATAAACATCAAGTGTTATCAATCCTAGAAACACACACTGTCTGAGAAACTTGCTGTTAATTTCAGCAAGTGCAGCTACCTACAAGAGACTTAGCTAAAAGTAAAAGTACAAAACAGAAAATCACCTTTATCCTGGCCCAAACCAGGACACAGTCCCACTAGCAGGAACCAAGATGGCCCTGGGTGTGGTTGAGGTCTTTTTCAGGGTTAAACAACTTCTAATGTGTAGTACCTAGAGATCAAGTTAGCTTGCTTGATTGCAGCAGATGTTTCACATTCATGGATCAGCTGTGCAATAACATCCATGCTCAGTCCACCCCTCCCTCATGACCCCATCCATGTGTTTCATCTATTCCTTGGTGGATTTGGTGGAAGCTATAAAATAATTCACCTTTATGTTGCTGTTCGAGACCCACCTGAGCCACACTAATCTTAGCAGCCTGACCCACCTCCTTGTTCTTTGAATATTCTTCTGGGGCCCAACTCTCAGGTACATGATGGACTTTTTCAAAGAGGTTCTGTGTTTTGGACAGAGCACCTTGCCAGGATGAAGCAGCTCAGATCTGCCAGTTGCTCTGCTCCCATTGCTGTACCCATCCCCACGGAGCACTAGAAACTCTTATAACTAAAATTAAAGTCTTTTGCACATTGTTATCATCCAAAATAAGTTCTCAGAGGTTTTGTGATAAATAATGCTTTCCAACTGTTTGGTATATTAGGGCAATGGGAGGGAAAAAATTTTTGGATGCTAGAGTGGCAATTTTGGTCACATCATTCCACCAAAACAATATGGTCTAGATTTGAAATGTTATCTGAGGTGATTTGAAAACTTTTAGTATGTGCTAGAGGTATTTTTGCATTAAATGTTCCTGTAATACATGTCCCTATCACGAAACAGGATTTTCATACAGCTATTCAAATGTCACTGTCTTTTCAAATTGCCATAGCAGATTACCTTGGAGAGATATAGTTCAACTTGCTGAGTCACAAATTGTTACAGCCCCTGCAAGAGTTAACAATCCAGCATTCTTCTATTTTGTCAACAGTACCACCAGAGAGAGCTCCTACTCTATTCCTGGATGGATCTGTGTTGCAGTGAGAGTTTGATGCAAACAGATGCGAGACGGAGACTTGTTTGATGCAAACAAATGTCCTACTTTATTGAATCAGAAGGCGATATTTATACACTAATCTAAGAGCTAATGCCACGTATACATATTGCTGATTGGTGATTTCTACATCTCGTTACACACGTTTTAACTTGATTGGTTACAAAGCATTTAGCAACAATTAACTAACAAAGCTTGTCTTTCACACATTTGAGCTTCTTTGAAGACATAACAATCGTGCCGAGTCCCTTAATCTAATCGTCTTGCTTACTCCTTAACCTTCGAGTGTTCTAACGTACTGGTCCCTGCAGTTACAAAAGTTGCTTTACGCAGAGCTGTCCTTGCGCTTAGCCCAGGGCCCATGGTCGAACCGTTCCATCAACAATTGCTCGGCACCAACAGTTCGAGATTGTACTGCCTCAGATCTGCTCGCTCACACAAAGCAGTGGTAGCTTGGCATGATTCTGCTTGAGACCAATGGTCTTCACATGTTGTGCTACAGGAATGATCAGCACAAGTCATAGAATTGTGTGCAGTGATAGAAGCCTTTTGATTATTTTCAGTGACAGATATTAATATTGTAGTGGATTCTCAGTATGTTTATGGAGTGTTAGTTAGAATAGATGCTTGCTAACATTCTGCCTTTCCAGACATGATCAGCATTTTTTCCCCTGGAACTATCATTGTTTTATTAGTACTTTTTAAATGAAAAACCCCATCCGAATGTTCTAGTAAGCTGCTGACACTCATTCTGGGTATAAATAATTTTGTACAACCACTCACCAAAGGAAAGTTCCTAGCAGTTGTTCAAATGCATAAACATTGCTCAGAGGAGCTGAGGTATTTTTGGGGCTCTACTTCTGCCTTCTCTCTCTTCTCTTCTTCCCCTCCCTTTTTCAGTCTTCAAAGAGCTCTTGGAGTGAAAGATTCCCTGAGTCACAGAATACCTCAGTCTGGAGGAGACCCCTGAATACATGGAATATGGTGGCTACAAGCTTAGCATCTTCAACCCACCTTCTTCAATTCAGGCAGTATGATATGCATGATGTGCAGAGTCCTTGTTCTTCAAGCAGTGTCACCTCCAAAGCTAAGGGTTCTGTAGCAACATCTTTAGGACTTTCTGTGCCTGTGAATTCAGTTCTCCAAAAGCATTTCTATTGTTCTAGCACTGAAACAAAGAAAGACCCTGACAGGGTTAACTCCTGGTGGAATTAATTCCTGTAACTTTCCACTTAAGCAGTGAGAACATCTGTCTTGTAAGTACAGATCTTCCTTTTTAAACAAGACACTGGTAAGGCCAACTAGGCAGAGAGGGGATTTACTTCTGTAAAAATGTAGGTCTTGTTCTCAAAACAAGGCACTGCCAAGGCTAGCTAGGCAACCAGGGGAGTGCGTACACCTGCACGGAGACAGGATGAGGCAGCCATAACCAGCAGATAAGGAAAAGATTATCGCAAGGGTCCAATTTCGCTCTGTAACAAAAGAATGAAGTCATCAAAAACAGGAGAGATAAAGAGTTCAAGTTTCGAGAAAGAACATCCAAGGACCTCCTAGAGTCCACCTAGACTCTGCCTGTCATGGATATTATAATTATACCTTGCAAACTTATGAATATGTATGTAACCTCCCCTATAAATACCCTAACACTTTCCCTCGGGGCTAGGAACTCTTTGTCCAGCGCGAGCTGGGAGTTCCCTGGATCCGAAAATAAATAGCTTTGCTGTTTAAAGGCTCAAAACTCTGTCTCTAAACAGTTTTGCTTGGCCTTTTGGGCTTCATTTTAGCGACCCAGATGGGACTGGACTGCGTTGTGCCGTGATCCAGGGGGGCCTGGGGACACTTTTGGGGGGTCCCCCCGACGAATTCTGTCGGATAAGCCTCCCCTACTCCCTTGGCTCTACGTGCCGATGGACACCAGACCTTACTCATACTGAAAAGGTATTTATATTTGCTTGGGTTTTGAGGCCTCCAGGGAAAGGGGGGGTTCAAGTCCTCCCCAGGACTTATAGGGGTTCGAGTCCCCTAGGATTTATAGGGACGCGGGGGACGCCCCCAGACTGGCAGGTTCGAGTCCAGGCCCAGTCTGAGTCCCTTTTCAGGGTTAAGCGGTTCGAGTCTGGTTAACCCTGATTATCAAGGAGAAGGGTTTGAGTCCCTTCCGGGGTTTGAGTCCCCAGGAGAATTGTATGGTATTGTTAATAGGTTTCTGTTAATGCTGTGTTCGTTGATGCTGGGATCCCTCGCTGATATGTTGGTTGTTGATTGTGCTATTCTTGTTGTGCCGCTTTTAAGATAATTAAGTGTTCTGAGTGTTTGTTGCGGCGCTTTTAAGAGTATTAAGTGTTTTGAGTAATTATATGTCCCTATCGAAGAGAAGTTTTAAAACTTTGTCTTCGGGCGGGGGGGGGGGGTCACGGGGGCTGCTGCCAGGTATTCGCAGTCTATAGCGACATCTTGTGACCCTAGGCGGTAGGGCAACGTGTAAATTTTGTGCAAGTTTTACCTGTGCAAAGTATGTGTGTGTGAATGAAAGTGAGTGATTGAGACGCAATATAATTGCGCGGTGAGTGCGGGGTCCTGATATGTGTTTCCGTGTCACCCGCGAAGTGGGGGGGGGTGGCCAGAGACGGACAAAGCGATTGGTGTGGATTGTTGGAACGAGTAAGCAGAGTGAAGTGTTGATATTTGGAGAGAATTTGGTAACTTAGAGAGAGAGAGAGCGCCCTTTTAGTTGTAAAATCTGAAGCGGACTTAATGGGGGCTGAACAAAGTAAGGAAAGTAATACCAAAACCCCCTTGGGATGCATTTTAAAGCATTGGAAAGAACTCGGTGGAATTCCGGGGGGAAATATGAGGAAAAAGACACTTGTGAAATATTGCCAAGATTGGTGGCCTCTATATAAACTAGATGATGGAGAAAAATGGCCACCAGGCTGAAGTTTAAACTATAATACCATCCTACAACTTCTGCTGTTCCTCTGTAGGATGGAAAAGTGGGATGAAGTAATGTATGCAGACATGTTTTTTACCTTAAGGGATAAGCTGGAATGGCAAAGGGATTGTGGAGTGAATTTATCACCTCAAGATCCCTTCGTTTTAGCAATAGAAGGGGATCAGAAAAATAGCAGAGTTAAAGAACGCTGTTGTGATGCTTGTAGCATAGGGAAACAATGCCTTAAGTTGAAAGAGAAAGACAATGAAACAGAAAGTGCCCTTAGCCTCCGAGAGTACCAGCCCATTGTAGCAGGACAAGGGGTACCTGGGGTACCGCTCCCAATACCACAACCGAGGTGCAACAGTGGATCCTCCCTAGAACCAGGGGACGAAAGAAGCAAACAAGTGAAAAAGGCTCCAGAAAGACCAGTAAAGAAAGACCAAGATGAGGAGAAAGCCCTGCAGGAGACGGGATAGAAGCAGAAAGAGTAAAAGCAGAAGCTCCCGGAGAGGAAACTAGCCATCCATATTACACCAGGGCAGCTGAGCGAAGACATAGGGAAAAGGAGGCAGAAATGGCAAGGATAGAAGTGGAAAGAGCAAAACTAGAAGCAGAGAAAGCGAGAATAAAGGCTGAAGCTGAAATAGAGAAGGCAAAACTAGAAGTAGAAAAGGCAAGAATAGAAGCAGAAAAAGTAAAAGTAGAAGTAGGTAGGGCAAAAACTGATAATGTAGAAGACAAGATAGAAATAGAGGTGAAAGAGGTGAAAGCTCAGACAGAAGAGGGAAGAGCCGAGGAAAAGAAAGGGATCCCAGAAAGCTATACGATAGCCCCCCTCTGACAAGTAATACCAGCTGTAGGAGAACAAGCGTGGGTAAAAATACCATTTACCATGAGTGACCTTAACAATTGGAGGGAGGAAGCAAAAAATCTTAGGAAAGACCCAGAAAGGGTAGCCAGGAGGTTTGAACTGATTGCAAGGAATTTAGACGTTGACTGGGGCGATATTGATCTGATGGTGTCAGAATTAACAGAGACGGAAAAAGAACTTGTTTTAAAAACTGGAAGGGAACATGCGGCATTGCTACCAGGTCAGGTGGATATCACGTTCCCAACAAGCAATCCAAACAGCTCGGCCCAATATGATTTATTGCTACAATATAGGAGGTTAATTACACAGGGCTTATGGAAAGCAATACCGAGGGCGATAAATTGGGGAGCCCTATATGAAGTTAGACAAAAACAAGATGAAACGCCGTCAGAATTTTTGGACAGACTTAGAGCGGCGATGAGACAATATACCCCCTTAGATCCTGTGTCAGATCAAGGCAAGCAACAATTACTGGGATTAGTGATGGGACAATCTAGTGCTGATATCAGAAGGAAATTACAAAAACTTGGACATCCTGCTGATAAAAACTTAGAGGCTTTAATGAACGAAGCCTGGAAAGTATATAAAAACAGAGAGAGAGAAAAAGAGAAGAAGGAGAGTAAGAACCTTGCAAGAATTGTTGCAGCAGTGCAATCGACTCCAAGATTCCCAGAAACGAATCCTAGAGGTACAGGGCGTGGGTATGCCATGAGAGGAAGAGGAAATTTCCAGCAAGCCAGAGCAGGCCCGAATCAGTGTTCCTATTGTTGGCAAATAGGACACTGGCAACGAAATTGCCCTAAGCGAAACAAGGAACTTGGAGGGGCTACTGTGGCTCATAATGAAGCTGACTGAGGGGGAACGGTGAGTCGTCCCCTAGCCAACCTGCTGGTAAAAATAGAGCTAGGGGAAAACAAACTGGAATTGGATTTTTTAATCAAAACTGGGGCCACATATTCGGTTTTGAATCAAGAATTAATACCAAAGACTGATGAATTTGTACAAGTTGTGGGGGCGACGGGCCAGCCAGAAAGGGCTTTCTTTCTGAAGCCTCTTAAATATAGAATTGGGAAACAGATGGGGATTCATCAATTTTTATATTTACCTAATTCTCCAAAACCTCTGCTAGGGAGAGATTTGTTAGAGAATTTAGGCGCCCTGATAAGATTTGACAAAGAAAAGCTAGAATTCCAGGTAAACGAAGAACAATTGATAGCTGCCCTAAGTCTAACCATCAGTTGCGTTAAACCAGAACCTGGTAATCATAACACTGAACGAAACACAAATGAAACATATCCGTGGGTCTGGGCAACTGACATACCTAGAAAATCAAGACAAGCTGGCCCCATCGTTATTGAATTAATACCAGGGGCTAAACCAGTGAATAAAAAACAATATCCCTGGAGACTAGAAGATAGGAGAGGAATCGAGCCAATGATAGAGACGTTTTTAGAATTAGGGATATTAATGGAATGTAAATCAGATTTCAACACCCCAATCTTACCAGTTAAAAATCCTAATGGGGCTTATGGACTGGTACAGAATTTAAGAGCTGTAAATGATATTACTAAGACTCTACATCCAGTAGTGGCTAACCCTTATACGCTCCTGACCAAACTTAAGGATAATCTGATTTGGTTTACAAGTGTTAGATTTGAAAGATGCATTTTTCTGCCTTACCCTAGCCCCAGAAAGCTGAAAGATTTTTGCCTTCCGATGGGAGTTTGTTAATAAAGAGAGGAAGACACAACTAACCTGGACAGTGTTACCTCAAGGTTACAAAAATAGCCCTACAATATTGCCAGGCCAGTGTTCAACTGTGACAGATTCATTGGCGCCCAACGTGGGGCCTGAGCCAATTGTCTCGAGTCCAGTTCAAATTTTGACTAATTTACCTGATTAGTTTCCAACTCCAGTGGAAGAATGGCTTTGCTTAGCTGGAATCAGTCCTTGTTCTTTGGAAATTTCACAGGGTTGGAGATTAAACCAATCATGCCATACCTTTGGTATTTAGGGTATGCGATATGTATTTTTGCAGCTGGAATTAGTGTTACTATGTGGTTTATTTTTCGTAAGAGCTGCTTAAGAATCATCGTTGAAATATGGTTCTCGATGTATATCATGGTGGATGGTGCAGTAGTGTTTCATACAGAGATAAACAACTTGGTTGGTAATTACACTCCCAGTTTTAATTTGGGAAATTATACCACTCCATCTTATTTCGGGCTGACTCCACCAGATTTTAGTAGCAATAGCATTTCATTTCTCAATCTTCTGGTGGGTGTTGTTAATTTTTCTCATATATTGGTGAGGAGTAAGGCAAAAACCACACTGGTGAGAAGGAGCACTCTTCTTGGGAGATGGAGAGCTGCCCCTGGTACAGAGAGCACCCCCACTTCTGCCTCTGCAGCCACTGCTCACCCCACACACACAAGGGCACAACTCTGATACGGCCAGTGAGCATTGCCAGCGTATCTGCTACAGCTGCAGCTGCTGCCTCCCCCCCACAGACACTGCTGCTGTTCAGAAAGCCAGCACTGCTGTTGCTACTGCTGCAGGCACCACAGCCTCTCCCCCTCAGCCCACACAGATACTCGTCGAGCCTGGGATATGGAGAAAAGGAAAACAATGGAAATCAGAAATTAGCCTGTTCCAGGCTGGTGAAGGACAAAGAGGGAATTGCTGAAGCAGAGTGGGCAGGGGACAGAAAGGCATGGGGTGCATCTGGCCTTTAGCGAGCCCTTTGACATGCGCTATCATTGTCCTGTTGTAGCCAGACGGGTGATGTCTGGATTGAAGAGGTGGGTGATGTGGTGAGTGGGAAGTTCACGAGATGATGGTCACAGTGCCATCAGTGATCCATGATCCAAAGTCCTCCTGGCAAGAAGTGACAGTGCCTCAGTGTCCAGAACTTGTGCCAACACTTTGTCCTGTCTTTATAATCCCCCTGTGGGGTGGGACAAAAGGCACTTTCACCCCCTTTGTGGATGAAGGCACGCTGGGGACCACACTCTGAAACTTTGCTTGTCCTTCTTTCCCCTTGATGATACTGTCATAGAAAAACATCAGCTCTGTCAAACAGGACCTGCACTTCATGACCCCATGCCAGTTGAGCCTGATCACCTTTTTCTCCTGACTTAACCCCATAATGCTACTCGGAATGATCTGCTCCATCAGCTTCCCAGGGACTGGAGTCAAACTGACAGGTTGCATTTTCCCAGATTGTCCTTCCATCCCTTCTTATACCCGGGTGTCACATTGGCTGACTTCCAGTCTGTTGGTAACTCTCCTGTCAGCCAAGACTGCTGATACATAACAAACCCCACTGCTCCCATAAGGATTTCAGAAAGGCAAGAGTGTCCACTCCGAACCTCAAGGTGTTGAGTCTCATTGCACCACAGAGGGGGAGAAAGAGAAGGAGTTTTAGGGAGGGGGTCCCAACCTCAAAGCATCCAAAGCATTCTCCAGCCCTTTGCACCCCAACAGCCATAAGGGATTGCTTCATTGTACATTAGTATATTTTTATCGAGCAATAAAACCAACAACCAAACGGTATTGAACCACAGGCTAGTGTACTTCCTCCCAGTTTTGCAGCCACAACTATCTGGACATGGAAGTGTAAAGACAAATTTTTGGGTTTCTTTTCATCTCAAAATGACACAATCCCAGATTTTCAGTCCCATTTTCTTTTCAAGTCCTGCTGCAAAGTCACACTAAAATGCTCTATATGAGTACTCCCTAACTAAAACGGAAACAGACCTCGTCCTACTCAAACACCTCCCCTGACAAGTGTGTCATAGTAATAATCACTTCCTTGTTTTAACTGATTTGGTTTCAAAGAAACTAAAGATGTGGAACTTGGAAACTCTAAAGCTTGGAAAATGTGGTGACCTTGACCAGGCCCCTTCATTTCTGGTGATGGCTGAGGTGGGTCTGGTGCTGAGAGGTGAGATCGTAGATCTGGTAAAAACTCTTCTCACACTGGGATCAGCTTTAGGGTTGTTCACCCCTATGGAGGTGCTGATGATTCAGCAAATAAGAGCTTCGCCTGAAGCTTTTCCCACAGTTGGGAAACTCGTAGGGACGTTCACCTGTATGGATCCGTAGGTGTCTGGTGAGGTTTTATCTGTCTGTGAAGTTTTTTCTACAGTCGGGACACTCATCTGGACATTCACCTGTATGGATCCGCAGGTGTTGGTCGAGACTAGAGCTGACTGTGAAGCCCTTCCCACATAGGGGACACGTGTAGAGTTTTTCCCCAGTGTGGACATGTTGGTGATTAATCCAAGAGGTGCTTGTAGCAGGAAGAGCCTTTCTTGCTCCTGAGGCTTGATGAGCTGCTGGCCTCTCTATGCCTTGCACCAGAGTGAGCTTCTCTCTGTGGGTGTGTGTCCCACCTTTATTGGCCCCCTGGTAATTGGAGGCCTGTCCTAACCAGGCACAGGTGTACTCACACCCACTCTTTGGCAACTCAAGGCACCTGGTTTATTTTGTTCCTCTACATTTCCCCCCCCCCTTTTTTTTTTTTTTTTTTTACAAACATACACTTATAGCTTACGGGATTTAACCCTAGCTTACAAACATACACAGGATTTTTACACATTTTTTTCGACTGACACAAACATAAAGTCTCTGCCTTTCTGACTTGAGTTGTTCTTCTCTCTCCTGTATCTGCTCTTCTCTTGGTTTCCCTCTGCTCAGGGGTTTCCAATCCAAAGAGCTTGCTGGTCATACCTTTCAGGGAGAGTGTTAGCCCAGGCACACCCACTCTTTGGCAACTCAAGGCACCTGGTTTATCTTGTTTCTCTACAGGTGCTATTGTTGAAGGCTTTCACACAGTGAGTGCACGGATACAACTTCTCTCCTGTATGGATGCGGTGATGGTGTGATAAATTGAAACTCTGGTTAAACTCCTTCCCACACTCCAGACACTTATAGGGTCTCCCTCCCGTGTGGATGTGGCGATGCTGTGATAAATTGGAACTCTGAGTAAACTCCTTCCCACACTCGGAACATTTAAAGGGCTTCTCACCTGTATGGATCTGTTGATGCCGGATAAAATCTGATCTCATAAAACTTTTCCCGCAGTCAGGGCAGGTGTAGGACATGGTGCCTGTGTGATGGTGTCACTGTTGAACAAGATCTGAGCTGTCACTAAACTGTCTTCCGCAATCAGGACATCTCTGGGGTCTCTCACCCGGATGGATTTTTTGATGGTGGAGATGGGCCAAGAAGATCCTAAACCTTTTCTCACGTTCCTGGCCAATGTCAAATTTTTCTCCTGGATGGATTCAGTGATTTTTCACTTATGTAAAACTTTGACCAAAAGCTCTCTGATCAAGGGAGGTTTTTGCCCAGATTGAGCCACCCCGTGTCTGTGAAAGAAGCCATAGTGTAGTGACAAAGTAGGGGAGAGATGGTTTTTTGGGTGAGGGCAGCCAAAACCAACATCATTCCTTCTGTGGGTGAAAATGGAGTGTGAGGCAGGATGAGGAGGTTACCCATAGAGTTGGACACCCACTGATCATCCTTTACTTCATCTTTAGGAGCTAAACTGGCACCTAAAACTCAGAGGGGAACTGGGTGTAACGCAGGGTACTGGAGTTGTGAGCCACTCCTGGATTGAGCTGGGATCATTCATTTGGACTTACACTCCATGAGATATTTTACTTCTCCCCTATTTCTGTAAACAACCCTTGAGGTGACTTAAAGGTCTCTACATGTCACCAAACATCTCTGGTATGATTTTGTGTTCCCCATTGTGGTACCAAATCCCCACCATGATCTGGGGGTTCCCCTATCACACCCACATGCAGGATGAGCTGTCATCCACTGGGATAAGTTGGGGTCTCCTGAGATATTTTGGGAATCTCCAGTTGTGGCTTCTGAGCCCTGGTATTATTAAGTTCCTCAGAAGGATTCCGGGGTTCTCATCATTACCCCTGGCTCCAGGGTAATTTGATGGTTCCCAGTTGCAGCCCTCAAACACTAGGGATGACTTGGGGGTCCCGATTATAGTTCCCAACCCAAGATGAATTGGGATTCCCCAGATGAGGTGGAGGGAGATCCAATCACAGCTCCTCCACCCTCCAGATATGTTTTGGTGTGGCAAATCCCACCACCCTCAGCCCAAGGATAAGTTTAGTTCCCCATTCTCACCTATCCTCCCTCCCCTCCCAGACCTGTGCTGCTCTCCCCCAGTTTGAGCAGTATTGGGATAACCCCCCCCCTCTCATCACCTCCCATCACCTCCTGGTACCTGCAGGGGTGGCACAGCCAAGGCCAGTGGGGAGGGGGGGGCGATGCTCTGGCAGTCACCAGTTGGGGGGTCTCCGCTGCGGGGCGGGGGGTGTAGGTGCAGCCCCAGGGCAACGGAGAGAAACCTGGAGCTGCAGCACAATCACGGGAAGCAGCATGGGGAGGAAGAAAAGGTGGGGAGGGGCCTCGGGGAGGAGGGACCTGACCTGGGGGTGAGATTGGAAGTTGGCAGGGAAGTTGAGTTGCTTTGTCACCAGGCTTGTGTCCTGGGGGGTTGGGGACATCAGGGTTGTGTCCTGAGGGGTCTGGGGACATCAGGCTTGTGGCATGGGCACGGGGAGGGGACACATCACAGCTGGGTGGTGCTGACCCAACCTCAACACAAAGCCCGCGGGCCCTGGAGATAAGAGGCTGTTAATTCACTGCTTTCAGGTATAAACTCAGGGGGACAATGACCAACCCGGTGGGTACTGCCCTCAGGGTTTTTCCTACTTCATTTCCATTTCACACTCAGCTTTATGGAACAGAATTTACTCCAAAATATTTTTTTTCCCTTCAGAGAACAACAGCACAAGACGGTCACATCCCATAGCCTGACCTAGACAACAGCCAAAGGAGATTCCATCTCCCAGGCCAGAGATTCCGTTTAAGGGAAAAGTTACCCTTGGAGAGTAAACAAAGAGTGACAGCCTCCTGACACCATCCAAATTCCCCTTGATCAGATTAAGATGAAATGACACTCAAAGTCTTTTTCTCTACAGTCAAAATATCAGTTTTGTTCCTCTAATAGTTTAAGTTAATTTTAAAGCAATTTTTAGGGAACACAAATCAATCAGTAGTATGTATGAATAAACATATTATAAAAGCACAAAAGGAGATAGTTCAATGTTCAGGCTGTGCAATCACAAAGGCTGATTCTTTGGATCACAAAAGCCACATACTCAAGTGACATCTCAACAATCCAGTCCCCTCACCCCATGAGTCCAAATATCACAAGACACGATGATATCATAAGGCAATATCATAAGGCAATGACATCATGATAGCTACAAACTTAGCATCTTCACTCCAGCTTCTTCAGTTCAGGCAGTGGTGATATGTATGATGTGCAAAGTCCTTGTTCTTCAAGCAGTGTCACCTCCAAAGCTAAGGGTTCTGTAGCAACATCCTTGGGACTTTCTTTGCCCGTGAATTTAGTTCTCCAAAAGCATTTCTAATTCAGTTGTTCAATAAATGCATTTGACAAACTGCATTTTAAAAACTGCATTTTAAAAACTGTTAAAGATGGGACAGTAAAAGGGCACTCCAAAATCATAGATTTTTGATGGCATTACATGCAGTTACATTATTCACTATGTACAGTGATCACAAACTTCACAACAGTAGAGCATAACAAAACCAAATAAGAATGGAAAATTTACACAATTGCAGCAAAATAATAAATACAAAAAGAAAGAACTCATAATTAATTTTGTCTTAGTTTTGGTCCTTCTGCAGACTTCGGCAACCTTCACATATCCCATAATCTGCTCTCATGGATGAGTTTTCCATAGCAACTACATTCCATTTTCACATATACCCTTTTCATACATGCATATACCTATGTTACTCAGCTAGTAAATTTCCATGAGACTCCCTTAAACTATTGCTTTAAGGGACTAAAACTAAACTAAACCTTAAACTAAACCTTTCTACTACTTCTATACTTCTACTTCTGTAACATCATTGAATATATGTTTCTTTAAACTACTAATTCTATTTCTGTCAAATTACTGCTTCACAAGAAATCGATCAAGCAAGCAAGCATGGAAGATGTTCTGGGGCTTTTCAGCACGATTCTTTTCTGCTGAGCTCTCACCACCTTGTTCTATCCTCTTGAGAAACCATCTGAGTTGTAATTCTCTTTTTTCAGTAGACAACTGAGAGAAGCCTTACTGCAGGCTGCTCGAGGTGTCCCATCACATCACCCATGGTGTCCCAGAGCTTTCAGGAGAGCTCATGAAACATCCCTCCTGACAGGCAAGGAGCAGTAATGCTCCTCTGAAGAGCTGTGCCAGCTCCTGGAGTCTATAGGCATCTACAAGGTGTGAAGGGGCTGGAGAACAAGTGCTATGAGGAGAGACTGAGGTAATTGGGAATGTGCAGTTTTGAGAAGATGAGGCTGAGAGGAGAGCTTCTTGCTCTCTACAACTCCCTGAAAGGAGGTTGTGTTGAGGTGGGTGCTGGCCTCTTCTCTCAAGTGAACAATGAGAGGACAAGAGGACATGGCCTGAAATTGCACCAGGGGAGGTTTAGGTCAGATCTGAAGAAGAATTTTTTACTGAGAGAGTTTGGTTTGGTGTTGGAACAGTCTGCCCAGGAAGGTGGTGGAACCACCATCCCTGGAAGGATTTAAAAACCGTGTAGTAGAGATGATCCTGCTCTGTTGCTGTCAGCATTGTACTGCAGTCTGCTGCCTCCCTCTTCTACTGCTCCCTCAGCTGCACTCCCAGCCTGCTGTGCAGGAAAAGTGTCCAGGATCCCATCCTGCCACATCCCTTTAGGAGGGTGTCAGAAAGGTAAATAATTTTCTTTTTTTCCTTATTTGGTAAAAAAACCTTCATGATGCTGAAGCAAATATTAAAACTCAAATTTTGGATAGGACATGAAGTGGTTCCTGAGCTGACTCCATTTTGTTGTCCACAAGAAGCTGAAGAAAGCATTATTGGTGTGATGGAGCTTGGAAAGTGAGGTCAACTTGACCCTTCTTACTTGGTGATGGCTGTGATGGGTTGAACAATGACGGATGAAATCTAATTTCCAGTAAAATCTCATCTCGCACTGGGAGTAGCTTTAATGTTTTTCACTGGTATGGAGGCGTTGATGCTTCTTCAAATGGGAGCACTGACGGAAGCTCTTCCCACAGTTGGGACACTTGTAGGGACCTTCACCTGTACGGATCCGTAGGTGTTATCGGGTCCTCTGTAATGGTACCAAATCCCACCAAGACCTTGGGATTCCTCTATTGCACCCACATGCAGGATGAGCTGCCATCCTCTGGGATGAGTTGGGGTCTCCTGAGATATTTTTGGAGCCCCCAGTTGTGGCTCCTGAGCCTTGGGGTTATCAAGTCCCCTGGAAGAATTCCGGACTTGCATCATTACCCCTGGCTCCAGGGTGATTTGAGGCTCCCCAGTTGCAGCCCCCAAACCGTTGGGATGATTGGTGATCCCCTATCACAGCCCTGCAAATGAGAAGGAGTTGGGAATCCCCGGATGAGGTGGGGGGAGACCCAATCACAGCTCCTTCACCCTCCTGAAAAGTTTGGGGATCACCAATTGCACCACCCTCACCCAAGGGATAAGTTTAGTTCCCCCTGGTCACCTCTTCCCCCTCCCTCCCCATCTTGTGCTGCTCACCCCCAGTTTGGGCAGTATTGGGATAACCACCCCCGTCCCATCACCTCCCATCACCTCTTGGTATCTGCAGGGGGGGCACAGCCCAGGCTGGTGGGGAGGGGGTGAGATGCTCTGGCGGTCACCAGTTGGGGGGGTCCTGGCTGTGAGGGGGTGTATGGGTGCAGCCCCCAGGTGGCAGAGTGAAACCTCCCGGGAGCTGCAGTGCGATTGCAGGAAGTGTCGGGGGGAGGAAGAAAAGGTGGGTAGGGGCCTCGGGGGGGAGGGACCCGACCCCGGGTTGTGGTTTGAAGTTGGGGGGTTGGGAGGACAGGATATCAGGGTTGTATCCTTGGGGTTTGGGACATCAGGCTTCTTTCATGGGCATAGGGAGGGGACACATCACAGCTGGGTGGTACTGACCCAACCTCAACACAAAGCCCATGGGCCCTGGAGGTAAGAGGCTGTTTTCAGGTGTAAACTCAGGGGCACAATGACCAACCCCGGTCAGGGTTACTTCCCTGAAGGTTCTTATTTCTTCTTCATTAGAATTTCACACTCAGCTTCTTTCTGATCCTGGGACAGAAATCACTCTAAAATAACTTTTTTTCTGTTCAAAGCACCTCAGTTTTTGGGATGCTGGAGACTCCAACTCTGCAATAGCAAGGGAGATCAGAAACGTTGTTTTGGGTTCTCCACAGCTCTGGAATGTGGGTTCCACAGGGACCATGGGCTAAAGTCCAGGGCAGCTGCTCTGAACTGGCCAAGCCCAGTGTTCCACAGTATGATCACCAGCAGTCTCTCTGTAGAGCAGAAAGTTAGTCCAGATGACTTTCAAGGTCCCTTCCAACCCAAATCATTCTATGACTGATGTGTGTGGAGACGGCTTGGCTTCTTCCATGGCTCCCTTCCCCAGTGGGTCCCATCCTACCAGACCATCTTCCCACACCTTGGACCTCCTCCTTCACTTGCCATGACCGTCACCTTCCCAGAGGAGCCATTGTAATAATCAACAAACAAACAAACTTTCCTTGTAGCTTAACATCAAAGCATAGCACTGAAGATGCTAAGACAACACCAACAAAATGTCCAAGGACAAAAGACTTAGTCCTAACCTTGCCATTGATTATTGCTAATCATATACATGCAAGTATCCACACCCCAGTGTAAATGCCCTAAGCTATCTTATCAAAAGAAGAGGAGCAGGTATCAGGCACACTGCAGGAAAACTGCAGCCCAAGACACCTGGCTTAGCCACACCCCCACTGGTGTTCAGCAGTAATTAACTTGCCCAGGGGGGAAAGGTTGGAAGTTGGAAAGGGGGGACAGCAAGGTTGTGTCCTGAGGGGGTTGGGAACATCAGGCTTGTGGCATGGGCATGGGGAGGGGACACATCACAGCTGGGTGGTGCTGACCAAACCTCAACACAAAGCCCGCAGGCCCTGGAGATAGGCAAATAATTCACTGCTTTCAGGTATAAACTCAGGGAGACAATGACCAACCCTGGTCAGGGTTACTGCCCTGAGGGTTCTTCCTTCTCCTTCATTATCATTTCAGGCTTGGTTTGTTTCAGTTCTTGGGTCATAGTTCATTCTAAAATATGTTTTTCTTGAGTTTTGGTGGCTGCAGAGTCCAACTCTGATAGAACAAGAGAGATCAGAGGCATTGGGTTGTGGTGCCATGACTAGAACTCTGCCAGCTTTTAGCAGCTTCTCACAGGAACCACCCCTGGGACCCCTCCTGCTTTCACATCACCACTGTGTTACAGTTTATAGTAGAAATAAAATAATATTGGTTGTAAAATTTTAAAAGTGGACAAATTAAGAGTTAGAAGGGGCTCGGGTAGACTAAAACTCTGGAAATAAGTAACTAGTTAAGAATGAGCTAACCCTTACAAGAACAATGATCAAAGGAGAATAAGGAGTGTGTTGACCCCATCAGCAAAAGCATTAATCAAAAGGAGAATAGTTAAGCAAACTGATGCCATATACCAAAGATCAAGATAAAATATTGTATCCAGGTGGTGGGCCAGGTGGTAATGACAGCTGAAATGGTAAACCGTGGATTTACAGTTTAAGAGATGACTATCTATTGTTATTTGTAAGATCTATGTGACTGTTTGTCTATTGTTATCTGCATGATCTATGTGACAGTTTGTGACTAAAATTTATGTAACTCTGTACGTGGCCTGTAATGAAAAAAGTATAAAAGCTGAACCAAAAATGAGGGTCTTTGGAACCCTGACTTTGGACGCTAGTCCTCAGGCTTCCCGGGCCCTGAATAAAGCACCGCATAAACTGACTCTGTTGGTTTGTGTTTTGGTTACGGGCAACAGTTTTCTGGCGACCCAGATGGGACTCCGGAGGCGGCTGGGGCGGTTCACGTGCTGATCCACTCCAAAAGCCGGCACCAGGTGATTCCTGGAGGAGACATCAACCCGTGCCCGACCCCGCGCCTGACGGACGACCATAAGGTAAGCCCGAAGGTGCTTTATTCCTTATAGAAATAAGTTAGTATTAAGTTAGTATTAGAATTGGTTGGTTGGAAGCCTAGGCGCTGGTCGTAAGACACGGCAAGTAGAAAGCTGTGCGGATCCAGCACTTGCCACTCGCGGCGACGAGTATAGGCAAGTTTGGTATTTGGTATTGGGCGCTGGTCGTAAGACACGGCAAGTAGAAAGCTGTGCAGATCCAGCACTTGCCACTCGCGGCGACGAGTATTGGCAAGTTCGGTATCTGGTATTGGTAATCGGCCGAATATTGGTTTTGTGTGTGCGTGTGTGTGTGTGTGTGTGTGTGTAAGAGCGCGCAAATATAAGTGTCAGCATGCTGCCTTTTAAAACTTTCAGAGCTCTGTCTTGTAATAACAATGATGTTCTTGAGGATTCGCATCTCGGTTGTCTGTTAAAACATTGGAAAGAAGGTAATTTTGGGCAGGAATTGTGGAAGAAAACCTTGATTGATTACTGTAATCATGTGTGGCCTGAATATGAAACAGGGGGAATGCAGTGGCCACGGAATGGTACAATAACTCCTGAAATATTAAGCCCTATGATGAGTTTCTTGCGGGAAACTGAGAAATGGGATGAAATTCAGTATTTGGATTTGTTTTAATATCTAAAAGAAAAAAAGCCTGACTGAAAAAAAAAAAAAAAAAAAAAAAAAAAAAAAAAAAAAAAAAAAAAAAAAAAAAAAAAAAAAACAAAAAAAAAAAAAAAAGGAGAAAAAGAAAAAGAGAAAGAAAAAGCATGTGGATTGTTGGAAGTAGAATGTGATAAATGTCCTGGTTGTAAAGAGCGTAAGATACGATTTTCGGAGGAAGAGAAGGATGTGTCTTTGTTGGTCTCCCCGAGCGCGCCGCCGCTCCCACCTCCTGAGGCTCCCCCGGTAAATACGGCTAGGGTCCCTCTTCCTTCCTCATCCGAGGAGGGGATAGAGCAGGAAGGATTGGGTTAATCAGCCGAGAACGCCGCTTGCGGAGCGGACTCGGAGAGGGAGGCTGGAGAAAGGAGGCGGTTTTTCGCAGCCTCAGTTGGTGGCTCCGCTGCGAGGGGCAGTGGGAGCGGATGGAGGGAAGGTGATGATAAAGGTTCCTTTTTCACCGAATGATTTAATAATATGGAAACAATCGGCGGGGGTGTACAGGGAAAATCCTGAGAAAGTGGCTCGGGTTGTGAAAATGGTAATAAAAACTCAGAATCCTGATCGGAATGATTTGCAAGTGTTGCTGGACACTATAGAAAAGGAGAAAGGGCGCCGGCGGCGTTGGGGGGGGGGAGGCGCGGGCCTCTCCCCCGGCCACCCCGCACGGGCGGGCGGCTGTCTGCGTCGGGCGGAGCTCGTCCCGCTCGAGTCGCCAGGGTTGACGTCGGGGCCGGAGGGGCCCGGCGCGGCGGCCAGGGAGGTCCCTGAAGGAGAGGTGGCGCTGGATTGGGGAAAGGCTTCGGGGGCTTTGGGAAACAGGGACCCCAGGTAAATCAAAAGCGGCAGTACCAGTGGTAGTGGAATTAAAAGAAGGGACCCAACCGGTGAGGGTACGGCAGTACCCCATTAGTCTGGAAGCTAGGAAAGGAATAGCCCTCATGATAACTCAATTCTGAAGTTTAGGAATTTTGCAGGAGTGTGAATCTGAATTCAACACTCCTATCTTCCCGGTCAAAAAAAAGCCTAATGGTAATTACAGGTTAGTACAGGACCTAAGGGCAATTAATTTAATCACTAAAGATATCCATCCTGTAGTGGCAAATCCGTACACATTGTTAACATCTGTTTTTGAGAAATTTCAATGGTTTACAGTAATTGATTTAAAGGATGCCTTCTTCTGCATACCCCTGGCACCTGAAAGCAGAAACATTTTTGCATTCGAGTGGGAGAACCCCGACACGGGACAAAAGCACCAACTCACATGGACCAGGCTTCCCCAAGGATTTAAATCCTCGCCCATCATATTTGGTAACCAGCTGGCCAAGGAACTTGAGGACTGGAAGATTACCCAGGTAAAAGATTCACCTTTTTCTTATGTGGTGTTGCAGTATGTGGATATTTTCCTGGGTACCACACAACAGGATCTCTGCCTCAAATTAACCATTGGACTATTGAATATGCTGGGACAGGCTGGATACCGGGTATCCAGAGAAAAGGCACAGCTGATCAAACAAAAGGTCATCTATTTAGGATGTGAAATTTCGCAGGGAGTTCGTCATTTGGGAGTAAATCGCATACAAGCCATATATGCAATTCCAGTACCCCATAATAATCAGGAACTAAGATCTTTTCTAGGAATGATCGGCTGGTGTCGACTGTGGATCCCCGACTTTGGGCTGACAGCCAAACCACTGTATGAGGTTGTGAAGGAACCGAGATTTAAGTGGGGACCCACGGAAGATAAAGCGTTTCAGGAATTAAAACAGGCCCTCAAGGAAGCACCTGCCCTGGGCCTACCGGATCTAACCAAGGACTTTCAACTGTATGTACATGAAAGGCAAAAATTAGCCTTGGGGGTGCTCACTCAGAAACTGGGGTCTTGGAAAAGACCGGTTGGGTACTTTTCTAAACAATTGGACTCAGTAAGTGGGGGATGGCCAGGATGCCTAAGAGCAGTGGCAGCCACAGTAATCCTGATCCAAAAAGCATGTAAGCTAACATTGGGCAAGCACATGACAGTTTATGTGCCTCATATGGTCATCACAGTATTGGAACAAAAGGGGGGCCATTGGCTCTCGTCGAGCAGGATGCTCCAATACCAGGCCCAATTGAGGGAACAGGATGATGTGAAGCTGAAAATAACAAATCACCTTAACCCAGCAGAATTCCTCAGGTCCACCAAGGAAGAAGGAGAGCTGGAACATGACTGTGTGGAGGTAATCGAACAAGTGTACGCCAGCCGGAAAGACCTGAAGGATGAGCCACTGCCGGACCCTGATTGGGAATTGTTCACGGACGGGTCCAGCTTTGTGGAAAAAGGTACCAGGTATGCCAGGTATGCAGTGGTTACCTTGCAGCAGATAGTGGAAGCAAAAGCATTGCCCCGGGCACGTCAGCGCAGAAAGCAGAAATTTGGGCCCTGATAAGAGCCCTGGTATTGAGTCAAGGGAAGAAAGTTAACATATGGACTGATTTCAAATATGCATTTGGAGTAGTACATGTGCATGGGGCTCTGTGGAAGGAGCGGGGACTTCTTAATTTGCAGGGGTCGTCAATCAAACACAGGGAAGAGATAATCATGTTACTGGAAGCAATTTACAAACCATCGGCAGTTGCAGTGATGCACGTCAAAGGACATCGGAACAATCCAGGAAAAGAGTTCCAGGGAAATCGACAAGCGGATCAAGTAGCAAAGCAGGTGGCCAGAGAGGTATGGACTCAATTAGCTTTGCTACCGGCTCGGAGTAACCCTGCCGCTACACACATGGAAGACAAACCACATTATTCGCCAGAGGACGAGAAGCTGGCTCGGATGTTGCAGGCACGAAAGAACATCAAGGGCTGGTATGTGACCCCAACAGGACAGGTGATCCTGCCGGTGAGAATCATGAAAACAGTACTGGAAACAGAACACAGTAAGTGTCACTGGGGTGCGGAGGCAATGGTAAAATTTTTGAAAAATGAAATATTCTCTAACCAGATGTTAACATTGGCAAAAAGAGTAAACGCAATGTGTCCGGTGTGTATCAAAAACAACCCAGTGGTAAGAAGGCAGGTACAAATAGGTAAGTTGCAGGTAGGTCCCCAACCAGGAGATTATTGGCAAATAGACTTTTCTGAGTTACCAAAAGCCCAAGCATACAAACATCTGTTGGTGTATGTGTGCACATTCACGGGATGGCCAGAAGCTTTCCCTTGCAGGACTAATCAGGCAAAGGAAGTGGTAAAAACACTCTTGAAAGAAATCATCCCTAGATTTGGGGTGCCGTTAGGGCTATCATCTGATAGGGGTCCTCATTTCACTGCAGGGATTGTGCAGGAGATTTCTGTAATACTAGGGATAACTTGGAATCTGCACACGCCCTGGAGACCCCAATCAAGTGGTAAGGTAGAGCGGATGAATCAAACATTGAAAAACCAAATTAAGAAAATTTGCCAAGAAGCAAAAATCCAGTGGCCGCAGGCATTGCCTTTAGCTCTGTTAAGAGTTAGGATTAAACCAAGGGAAAAGATAGGGTTAAGTCCGTACGAAATTTTGTACGGCAAACCATACCATGCTGCTACTTACCAAGGGGACCCTCATCTGGTAGGGGACCAGATGATATTAAATTATGTGTTGTCTTTGAATAAGACCCTTACAGCACTTAGAGGAGCGTTGCAGTGGAACCGACCGTTACCCCTGGAAAATCCGGTCCACGACATCCTTCTAGGAGACCAAGTCTACATCAGGAACTGGTCAGTGGAACCACTGAAGGAGACATGGGACGGTCCTCACCAGGTGATCATGACCACCTACACAGCTGTCAAGGTCGATGGAATCGACAACTGGATTCACTACACCAGGGTCAAGAAGGTCCCCACCCAATGGTCGGTAGAGCCTTTGTCTCCAACAAGGATGGTGTTCAGAAGCAGATCTTAGGGATAATGATTTTCCTAAGCTTGATTGTGTTAACAGAAATCTTTGTAAAGGTTAATGTACTTGAACCTTACCTGTTGATGCCTGAGGGATCTGATGTTAATCTGACCTGTTTGTTTACGGATGACCAGGGAGCTGGATCCACCGAAATTATCGTAAAATGGAGATGGGATACGGAGGATGAATTAATTAGTCAAATTTAGGTGGGTGCTGGAATCTTTGTCTACACCAATTTCCACTTATTGGAATTGGGAAATGTTGTTCAAATTATTAGGACAAACTGAACGGTTAGCTGCAGTAACTAAGAAAGGATTTAAGGATTTAAACCTGCAACTTCAGGAATGACCATACAAAACAGGATGGCCTTAGATATGATGTTGCTAAAAGAGCATGGTGTTTGTGGGTATCTGAATAATTAAAATGAACATTGTTGTGTGCATATCCCAAACGTTACCCAGGAAGTAGAGAAAGATATTAGCCAATTGGAACAAATTGAGGACAAGGTCCACGATGTTCAAAAAGAGGCAGAACACAATTGGGGTGGAGCAGTATTCAGCTCCCTAGGGATCCAGGTCTCTGGTTGGATATCATTGTTGTGATTGCTTTAGTAATGTACAAGGGTTTATTGGGAATGGTTATTAAAGAAACTCAAAATACACAAAGGGTCATGAAGGCTATAACCCGGAAGGAGGTAATATCTCCGGAAGAAGGGACGCCTCCACCTGCTTATCAAGAGGCTTAAAGGTTGAGCATCCTTGCGAAGGAATAATCGAAGGATGCTCAAAAGGGAGGAATTGTTACCGTTTATAGTAGAAATAAAATAATATTGGTTGTAAAATTTTAAAAGTGGACAAATTAAGAGTTAGAAGGGGCTCGGGTAGACTAAAACTCTGGAAATAAGTAACTAGTTAAGAATGAGCTAACCCTTACAAGAACAATGATCAAAGGAGAATAAGGAGTGTGTTGACCCCATCAGCAAAAGCATTAATCAAAAGGAGAATAGTTAAGCAAACTGATGCCATATACCAAAGATCAAGATAAAATATTGTATCCAGGTGGTGGGCCAGGTGGTAATGACAGCTGAAATGGTAAACCGTGGATTTACAGTTTAAGATATGACTATCTATTGTTATTTGTAAGATCTATGTGACTGTTTGTCTATTGTTATCTGCATGATCTATGTGACAGTTTGTGACTAAAACTTATGTAACTCTGTACGTGGCCTGTAATGGAAAAAAAGTATAAAAGCTGAACCAAAAATGAGAGTCTTCGGAACCCTGACTTTGGACGCTAGTCCTCAGGCTTCCCGGGCCCTGAATAAAGCACCGCATAAACTGACTCTGTTGGTTTGTGTTTTGGTTACGGGCAACAACTGCATTAAACCAAGACAGTTTAAAACTTGAAAAGTGGATTTTTAAATTAGATATTGGGAGGTAATTCCTTACTCTGAGTGTTGTAAGGCACAGGGTTCTTATTATCCTTCACTTCCACTTCAGGCTAATCTTGTTTCTAATCCTGGGCAGAATTCATTCTAAAATATATTTTTTCTGCAGACTCCAACTAAACCAAAGCAAGGGATATCAGAAATGTGTTGGGTTCTCTCCTGCTCCGTAATGAGGGATACATGTGACCATGGGCTAAAATCCAGGGTAGATGGTCTGACCTGGCCAACCCCAGTGTTCCACAGTATGATCACAAACTGTCTCTTTTCATTGCAACCCTTGGGGCTCCTTTCCTTCTCCCCTTTCCCCTTCAAGGGGTTTTCCATTGATTAAAAACTTTCTAAACTGCAAGGTTTGTTCAAAATGTTGTGAACTTTGGGGATGATCACCTGGTACCCCTTTCATCACTTCCAAAGGTTACACATTTTATCACAAAATAATCAAATGAGGAGGGATGAGGAGGGACTTTTGACAAAGGCTTGGAGTGACCAGACAATGGGGAAATGGTTTCAGATTTGAAGAGGGGTGATTGACTTGATATATGAGGAAGGAATTCTTTTCTGTGAGGGAGATGAGACACTGGATGAGGTTGCCCAGAGAATCTCTGGCTGCCCCATCCCTGGAACTGTTCAAGGCCAGGTTGGATGGGGCTTAGAGCATCCTGGTGATTCGTGGTTCTGCATGAACACAAGTGAAGGTTATGGGCTATGTAAAATACCCCCATGAGTCTCAAAGGGGGGATTTGTTGTTGAAATAAGGGTTAACAGCCACAAAGGTTATTCTAAGCTTAAAAACCTGAAGGGCTGGTGTAAAGGGGGTGAGGAGGAGGGAATGGGAGGACACACTTCCTGACTTGATAACAAAAAATAGAGCTGGGAGACTGGAGATAAGAAGCTGCTGAATCAGTGTTTTCAGGTGTAGATCAGGAGGACAATGACCAAGGCAGCCTTTACTGCCCTGAAGGTTCTACTTTGTCTTTGGTCTGCATAGCAAACCCTAATGTCTTCTCCAAAGGGCTTCAGGCTTTGGGGAAATGTTTCCTGGCACCTTTTCTGGGAAGAACTTAATAAACCAAATATCTCTGCTCTGGGTGGGGATTGGTTTTTGAACAGAGGGTGAAGAACACGGATTTTGGGATCCCAAGGAACACTGAGGAAATATTTCAACTGAATCTGCAGGGACTGAGTTTGAATTTGATCTGGATATAAAAGGATATTAATTTAACACCTTTTAAGGTGTTAAATTCGTGAAGCACGACCAAGTAAGGTGAAGCACAACCCCCTTGTAATATATGTTAATGAATTTGTATTCCTTACCAGTAAAATTCAGGAAAAGAATTAAACTGAGTAAGAAGTGAATATGGGGCTAGACAGAGCAGGTGAGACATGGAATTTACCACTGAAACAGTGTGAACAATACAAGGCCCTAACGAGACTAACTTCTATCTCGAAGATAATTAAAAGTGTAGGTCCTGTTCTTAAAACAAGACACTGCCAAGGCTAACTAGGCACCAAAGGAATGTGAACATCTGCACAAGAAGAACATAAAGATGTCACAACCAGGAGATAAGAGGAAAGTTATGGCTATGGTCTGATATCGCCTTGTAACAATATAATGAAGTCAGCAAAATCAAGAAAGGTAAAAAGTTCAAGCTTGAGGAAGACCTGTTACTTCATCCAAAGACCCCCTGACGGTCCCCGGATATCTCCCCAAAAGAAGACTCCGCCAAGACTCCACCTATCATGAATATTATAATGGCATGGTGTAATCCTATGAATATGTATGTAAACCCACCTTCTTTTAAATATGCATAGAATTGTAATCAATAAAAGGCAATTCCAGAGCTTTAGGTGTGTGCGTGTGAGTGGAGCACAGACTCCCCACGCACCCAGCGCTGTTTTGTTTATTGCAATTTTATTAATTAAATTAAACCATTAACAGAATATTATGTCTCGGTCATTTTTAACACCCCCATACTGGTGACAGGGCAGCAGGAAACAGTGGACAGGGGAGCACAGATCATACAATCCTTATGTCAATTATTAACTGAAAGAAGTAAAAATTATGCAAAAAATCACATTTGATGAAAAATTACACAAAAGTGAAGAAGGGAGATATACAGAATAAAAGTAGGGCTCACATAACCATGAAACACTAAGAATTAGAGAAAACCAAATTGTCATGCAATATTGCACTAATTTAATTTTTGTTTTTCCTTTTCTTTTTTCTCTTACTATCCCAATATTTAATCATAAGACCTAAAGGACTCTCCGGAGGAATATCTGGTACCTGACCTAATTTCCTAATACTAGGACTCTTTGAACAGAAGAGAATATGAGGATTTTACTAGTGGCAATCCTCTCGCCCTTGGCTCCTTCAATAAGAGTGTCTTGCAGGTGGCTTAAATACCTTATCACCCACCCAGGAATCCTATAGGAATGGCTTCGGTCCTTCACCGGCCAAGTCCCTCGCGGGTGATTGGAACTGTGGTTAGAAGACCTCCACAATCGCTCCGGAACCAGGTTCCGTCTCAGTCACACTCTTACACACACAAGCAACCAAATCCCACCCAACCGAACGGAATACACCGTTAATACTTATGACCCCGTCGTCTTCATTCGGATCTTTGCGTGCAGAATTACGGGCAAAACACACTACTTCAGTCCACAAAAGAGCTCATCATAAAAAAAATTAAATTTTTGCTGATTGCAATTTCGAATTCAGGATCCTGTCAGTGAAGCCGGGGGCCTGGATAGGAGCCACCAAAGATTGGTGGGGCGCCCCTCCAATACGGACCTCAGTGCAAGCACTGAAAGGGATCCCGGACGAGCCCCCAAATTGTTATAAATGACCAAGACTCAATATTCTGTTAATGGTTTAATTAATTAATAAAATTGAAATTGCAATGAGCAAAACAGCGCTGGGTGCATGGGGAGTCTCTGCTCCACTCAAACGCACACCTCTAAAACTCTAGAATTACCTTATATTGGTTACAATTCTATGAATATTAAAAAAAAGGGTGGGTTTACATACATATTCATATGGATTACGTCATGGTATTACAACATTCATGATAGGCGGAGCCTGGGCGGAGTCTAGGCACAATCTGTGCGGAATCCTCCCTTGGGGAGATATCCGGGGGCCATCAGGGGGGCTTTGGATGAAGTAAGAAACCTTCCTCAAACTTGAACTTTTTACTTTTCTTGCTTTCACTGACTTCATTATCTTGTTACATGGCAATATCAGACCCTAGCCATAACTTTCCTCTTATCTGCTGGTTGTGACATCTTTATGTTCTTCTTGTGCAGATGTTCACATTCCTTTGGTGCCTAGTTAGCCTTGGCAGTGCCTTGTTTTAAGAACAAAACCTACACTTCAATTATCGCCGAGACAGAAGTAAGTCTCGTCAAGGCCTTGTGTTGCTTACACTGTTTTAGTGGAAAATTACGTCTCAATTGCTTTGTCTAGCCCCATATTCACTTTCTTCTTAGTTTAATTTTGAATTTACTGATTAGGACTACAAATTCATTGACATATATTACAATCATATATCACCGTTTTGAATATCCCCAGAGAAGGTGACTCCACGACCTCCCTGAGCAGCCTGTGACAGTGCTCTGTCACCCTCACAGCAAAAATGATTCTCCTTGTGTCTATATGAAACCTCCTATGCTCAAGCTTCTTTCTGTTGCCTCTTGTCCTATCATTGGGCATAACTGAGAAGGGCCTGGCACCATCCTCCTGGCTCTCTTCCTTTGTGGATTTGTTAACATTAATGATGTCTCCTCTCATTCCCCCCTTCTCCAAGCATAAGAGTCCCAACTCTCTCATCCTTCCCTCATAAGGGAGATTTTCCACTTTTCTATCCATTTCCTTCAGGTGCAGACATTTTTAGGAGACCCTCTGGATCATTATCACTTGGAGAATGCTGCTAGATCCTCTCTTCTCACTTTGGAAACTTCCTCCTTAACTCCACCAAGAATAATTAACAATGAGCTCTTCAGGTCTTGAAGATGTAAAGGAAATTACAAAAAGATAAACAGCTCTTTAGGACTTTTGAGGCTCATTGCATGGACCTCAGATACTGAGAGAAAAATGAAGACATTTCTCCAGAAGTCAAAGTCACAACAAAAATATCAAAGTACCTCAAGATATCAATGGGCCCCACTGAGTCTTTCAGAGCTCGTTAATTAGGGCAGGTGATAAACAGACCCTGGGGGTCAGAGATGTGGGGGGACAAGTCTGAGCCCTGAAAGTGACCAACAGAACTGATGCTATGAGGAGCTGACATGTGCACCTCCAGGACCTGGGTTAAAACTAAAGGTGGGACCTGGGCCTACCTGAACCAGACACTGGGCAGGAGGATTCCATGGAATGGGTTGGAGGAACCTTGAAGATCATCGAGTCCCATGGGCAGGGAGACTTCCCAGTAGCCCAGGTGCTGTGAGTGGTAGGTCCAAGACCAACCTAACCTGCCATTTGGCACTTCCAGCATCCACAAGGAGGATTTGCAGCAGGGATTTGAAGAGCCCTTCCCATCAAGTGGGAAAATTGTATGCGGTGCATCCACCCATAGGGGAGGCATCCAAAGTCCCTGCAAGGGGGTTCAGCCCTATATACCAAACACCCTGCAAGTCAGGAGGACTTTGCATATTGCACTATGTGGAAACATCTGGGTCATCTCCTGACCAACCATGACGTGGACTGGGCCAGAGCCCAGGGCATAGTTGGGAGGGTTTCTTAAACATCCTCTCTTAAAAAGCATTAAGTCATTTATTTTTGATAAATTATATTTTTAGTGATTAATTCAAGGAGACAATGTCAACTATATACGACATACAAGGATTCAATCTCAATTATTTTTGGTATTTCCTTACAAGGTGGTTTTCCCATGGCCCCAGAGAGGGGCACTGACATTTCCCCTTGTCATGATCCGCTTATTATTTTATACATTGATTATGAGGATAAATAAGCCACTACTTATAGACGACGCGTGAATTTTACAAAAATAACAAGGCTGTCGGATTTAAAACGAGTTAAAAGGGTTTATTTTAAAACAGAGAAAGCCGGTTTTACTAGCAAAAAGCCTTTGCATAAATTAATCACCTTGACGCGAGAGTTGTTAAAGTAAAAAAGGAAAAAACAAAAGAGGATTTATCACCATCCGCGTGGGACCTGGCCTCGGGCTGGAATTGCTTCTGGGTTCTCCACTGTTCGATCCTCCGCTGTGTCTGCCTCGTAGCTGGAAACAGAGGTGCCAAGAGGAGGGGGCGTCTGGAAGAAGCTGCTGCTTTTTCCTTTTTTCCTAGGGTTTTTTATACCCCAAATGAAAGACGGGTCCCTTTATTGCATAAGTCCCTGATACATACAGATTTCCAGACTTCCCGGAAATGAGTCATCCTTATCTTTTTGTCTTCTGGTGCCCTGCTACGTTCATTGTTTTTTGGTCTCCAACCTGCACCAGGAGGCGACCTGATAAGTAATCTTATCTTTTAAGTGTCTGTCAGGCATATATTGAGGTAAACATATGTTAATTGCAAGCAGGAAGAGAGAAGAAGAGAAAGAGAAAAAAAAAATTATTCAAGAGACATATTTTATATTTTCAATTCCACGTGTAGTGTAACAAGGCAACCAGGTGCCCCTAATTGCCAGGGAGTGAGCATGAGCTTGTGTTAAGCCCATCTGTGCCTAATTAGGGCGGGCCCTACTGCACATGAGCAGGACCAGGGGGCCAATAAAAGGTGAGGCCTGAGACATAAGCTCACCTCAGTCCTGAGCTAGCCAGCAGAGAGGCCATTTGCTCTTGGAGTAACAGCACCTATTGGGGCTCGTCAACTCTGAGAGCCATAGGCTTAGAGTATTGCTTGTGAGTCTCTGCTGGAACACCTGGTTGGATCTTGAAGCGCCGTTCTCTGAGAAATTAGTCTTGCTACATCTGGTGGAGAATGCGGGCATAGACCTTGATCTAGCCCATGCTCAGACGAATCAGAAAAAAGTGATCCAGCCCGGAGCAAACTAGCATTAGCAGAAAACCCAAGGAGTCGAGTAAGAAGATACATTATCGTTCCTTCCCTACCACTGGTTGACCGAGAAAAAGGAAAAGATGGGATTGTCAGCAAGCACCCCTGTTAATGAGAAGCTGGTGACACTGGTGAAGACGCAAGAACTCTCCTCCTCCCTGTCCTCTGCAGCTGTGTGGGAACTCTGGCATGAGGTCAGTAACCTATTGGGAAACCTCCATACTCATGAAATGTACAAAAACATAACCGGATTAGACGGTACCTGGGGAGTGGTGATCAATACCCTAAAAGAAATAAAAGCCGAGGCGGAAGCTGCCATCACCGCCATTGCAGCACGCCCGCTGAAAGCTAGCGTTGACACTAGAGCACCACCACCAGAAGCAGGATCTGGTGTTGTCCCCACAGCACCTCCACTACCCACCCCTCCTCCTGAGGATGGAAAAACCCAGAAGGCGTTCCTAGGACTAAGGGACAACAGCCTTGCCATCAAGGGCATGAAAGGGAAGCTGCACCATTCCATAGCCGAGTTTCTATTGGATATCAGGCCGGAGGAAGAAAAAGAAGGACCTGTTCCAAGCACCAAAAGAAATGAACAAAAGAATGTGAAGATGCCAACAGCCCATGCCCCTGAGATGGGCGGCCCCAGCTGCTGCTTGAAACCATCCCTACTGCCACCTCCCAGCTCAGAAAAAGAGCATGGGAAAGAAGCAGCCACCCCACCAGCTGCACCCATCGGCCTGGGGGACAAAATAAAAGCCCTCCTGGAACAAACAAATCAAGCCATGAAATCCTTAGAAAAGAGGATGACAGACATAGAACAATGTCTTTCCATAAATATCGAGACCCACCCACCCTCCCTGATGATGATGAGGAGGACATTCCAACCCGGCTGTTATCAAGACAGAACAACCAAGGCATCAAAGGTGCTGTTAAACCCTGACCCGGAAGATGGTCTGGCTTCATCCGTGATGCCATTCTCGAAGGGGATTGGGAGGCCAGCACTGTTGCTTGTCCTGTTTTGCATGATAACAATGGGCCACCTCAATTTGAACAGCACAGTTGGAAAACCTTACAGCAAGCCAAGAAGACTCTGAGAGAGGGAGGATTAAAATCAGAGAGTGGTCAGGCCGTCCTGGATTGGCTCTTCACTGCTGACACCAATTGCCCCCACGACTGCCGCAATCTGGCCAGACACATGCTCACCCCCTCCCAGCAGATTGTCTGGGCCAAAGAATGGGAACGCCTGGCCCAAGCAGAGGCAAACTGCCCTCGAGCGCCCGGGGATCCACTATCAGGGATAACCGCCGAGATGCTCACGGGCTCGGGACGATATGCAGATGTCCAAGTCCAGCTGCAGTTCCCAACTGTGCTCCACCATATAGCCCGCCGAGCCTTTTACGTGGTTCCAGAGCCTACTCCAGTCCCTTCATTTACTGCTGTTAAGCAAGGGATGAATAAGCCTTTTCAACATTTTGTTGATAGACTCTGGCAGTCTATCATGGCTCAATCTGAGCTGGGAGCAGAGCAGAAGGAGTCCATGTTTAAGCTGCTGGCGTTTGAAAATGCGAATCCGAGAATGAAGTCGCTGTTCTCTACTTTACCAAAAACGGCTGACGTCTCGGAGATGCTAGAGGTAGCTTCCAGGGCCACCCAAACACAACAAAACCAAGGCATGGCCAGTGCCTTTGCCGCCACCCAAAAGCTCCTCGCGGCAGTTGCGCAAAAACTAGACAGAAGGGAAAATTGATACAGAAGGAGAAATCGATCAAGAAAATCCACCCCTGTCTGTTTCCAATGTTGAGCCACATGCCACTCATCAAGAGCCTGCTCAGCTACAGTGTGGTGTGACCGATGCCAGAGAGACAACCACAACAACCTGGCATGCAGGTCTACAAAAAACGGAAGGCGCAACACGCCAGGCCCCCGCGCCATGACACAAGTAGCCGGGCCAGCGCTCTACACCAGCTCCCTGCCCCAGCCACAAGGGGAAGCCTGGGCATCGATGTGCCCTCAGTAATAGATGTCATGCTCACGACAACACAGGTGTACCGGATACCGACGGGAATTTATGGACCAATATACCAAGAAGATAGCACGATTGGAGTAGAAGGAAATGCAAGGGCTGACTCCCTGGTCAGCCTGGGAATGCAGGGTCCCGTAAGTCAGTTGGCGAAGGCTCAAAGCAGCCACTCCTTTTTCCACCAAAATGCCAGGGCGTTGAAGCGCATGTTACAATTCCATGGGAGGATGCAGAAGGGATTGTTAAAGCATTCCCTCAGTGCGCACAATTTGGCCCTGCCCTAGGAGTGGGAGTCAGTTCACGCAGGCTGCAGGCAGGAGAGATCTGGCAGATGGATGTCACCCACATCCCAGAATTTGGACGACTCAAATACGTCCACATAACGATAGACACCTTTTCGGGCATGCTCTGGGCGACATCTCAGACAGGGGAGAAGGCTCTACATATGGTCCGTCACCTGTCCAATTGCTTTGCTGTTATGGGGGTCCCTCAAGTAGTAAGAACCAACAATGCGCCTGCTTATATAGGCGGAAAAGTCAAGCAGTTTCTTGCTACTTGGGGAGTAAAACACATTACAGGAATCCCTCATTCGTCTACAGGCCAGGCAATAGTGGAAAGAGCTAATCGCACCCTGAAGACATATCTACAAAAACAAAAGGACAGCAAAGACATGGACCCACAGATGCGGCTTAGCAAAGTGCTTTTCACACTTAATTTTCTTAGTCTAAGCTGCGATTCCCAACAACCCCCTGTGTTACTCCACTGCTTGTCCCAGAAAATCAACTGCATGCCAGAAGTCCAAATCAACTACAAGGATCCATCTACAGGTCAGTGGGTAGGGCCCAAGCTGCTACTGTTTACCGGAAGAGGTTATAGCTGTGTCTCCACAGACTCCGGACCTCTTTGGGTACCCAGTAAATGGACACACCCTGCCGCCACCAGATCTCTAATGGACAAGGATGCGTCATCCAGCACGTCAAATTGAATAACCTTGCCAAATTCGCACGTTTGGACATCGTATGATTTTTCTTACTTGTTGTTTGTGTTCTTGTAACAAAACAACAAAAAGAAAACAAAGCAAACAACAAAAAAGAAAACAAAACAAAACAAAAAAAACCACAAAACCAAAACAAAACTAAAGCTTCAGCTTTAATAAAAAAAAAGAGAGGAATTGTCATTTCTGTTGTATTTGTGTTTATTATGTACTTCTTACAATTGTCACGGTAGTTCTTCACAAAAGAAAAAAACAAAAAAAGAGGGGGGAAATGTAGTGTAACAAGGCAACCAGGTGCCCCTAATTGCCAAGGAGTGAGCATGAGCTTGTGTTAAGCCCACCTGTGCCTAATTAGGGCGGGCCCCACTGCGCATGAGCAGGACCAGGAGGCCAATAAAAGGTGAGGCCTGAGACACCACCTCAGCTCAGTCCTGAGCTAGCCAGCAGAGAGGCTATTTGCTCTTTGAGTAGCAGCACCTATCTGGGCTACTCAATTCTGAGAGCCGTAGGCTTGGAGGATTTCTTGTGAGTTTCTGCTGGAACACCTGGTGGGACCTTGAAGCGCTGTTCTCGAAGAGAGGTTTGTCTTGCTACATCCATGTGTATACATAATTTCACCCAGTGGCTCCTGGGTCAGTATTCTTTTTTTCTATATATAATTTTTTATATGTATATATATATACACACATCCTTATATACATACACACAACCCATTTGGTGTGGTTATGTCGTGTGGTTTTTTCATAATCTGTGCTATACAGCAGGCTGATACTGTCTCTGAGATTTCCATTAATGGACAACTGAGAATCCCACCATGCCTAGTGCAGTTCTTTTCCCACTGCACGTTTGAAAAAGAGAAAAGATCCTGACAGGATTAACCCCTGTAGGGAGAGTGGGTCAGGCCAAGCGGTTTGTGTAAAGAAATGAACAAAGCAGCTGAGACAACGATTAACTTCTGTCTCAAGATAAGTAGGAGACACTGGGGGAGTGCAAACACCTGCACGGAAGGCAGGATGAGGCTGAGGCTGCCATAACCAGCAGATAAGGGGAAGAAAATTGCAAGGGTCCAATTATCCTCTATAACAAGAGGATGAAGTCATCAAAAGTAAGAAAGGTAAAAAGTTCAACCCTGAGGCAGACTTTGTTACTTCATCTGAAGACCCCCAAAGACCCCGAGACATATCCCCAAAAAGACGACTCCACCCAGACTTCACCTCTTAGGAATATGTATGTCAGGATGATGTAATCTCCCCTTTTAATGTATAAATATTCTAACCCTTTCGCTTAACCCTTTGAACTCTTTGTCCAGCGCGAGCTGGGGGTTCCCTGGATCCGAAAATAAACACCTTTGCTGTTTAAAGGCTCGAAACTCTGTCTCTAAACAGTTTTGCTGGCCTTTTTCGGCTTCACATTTACCTAGTTCAAAAACTAGAATATTGTTAACGTGTGTTTGTGGGGGGAGGATTGTGGTAAACTGTCTGTAGTACCACTTATTTTCCACATTATACATACCTCACCATATCAAGTCACCTCACCCCGTGGGCTTTGAGGCTAGGGGAGTGTGTTTTCGGGACAAACACATTGGTATAGATATATATATAAACCATAATTTTTTTTTTCCAGCATTGGGAAGTTTTTGCAACTAGGTATCTAGATGTATTAAAGACATTTAATGGCTAAAAGGTCGCAGAGGGCATATATTAAAGGTTACAAAGAATCAATACAAGTAAGGTATGTGCTTGTACAAGGCAATTGTATCATGTAGGGACACAAACAAAATGTATAGAAATGAAGGTAAAATATTGACGGTTACAGAATCTCAGCAAGTAAATGAGAAAGAGAAGATGTCGATTATATATGGGATCTAATAATAACAATAGCAATAGTAATAATAAATATAGGGAGTACAATAATTATAAAATAAAATACAATGCAATAATCAGAAGTACATAACATAGGTACATTTCATACACATAGAAAAACATAGGCATATTTCATACACATACAAATTATACCACCAATAGAATGTATTACAGATAATGGTAATCCAGGAGCAAGCATGGAGAAAATCATGATACTACAAATTACTTTACCTAGACTAAAGAGGTGGCTAGCCTCCCAGCCAGCAGTAAGCAATTTCTTCCAGTGTCAGTTTCAGAGTAGCCAATTCTGAAACCGTACACCAAGGTCATTTTGTTTTGATGTCCTAGGATTACTGATATCTGCAGTCACATTAGTTCACACTTATTCAGTCCCAATACACAAAACCTAATTACCCAAAGGACCAAAAGAAAAGAAAACATTGGATTATAGTATACAGGATAAAAGATAACTTAAACCTTATTCCACACAGATTATCCAGTTTGTGCTAATTTTGTGCTGTTTATCATTCATGTCAGTCACCACCCATGTGTGTGAATTCTGTGGATTCTGCAAAATTAATTCTACCTATGTTAGGTAAATTTACATAAGCAGTTTGTCCAGGTTGTAGGTGTTATTTGAAGTTTCTGGGAGGCTTTTTCTCAGTGTTGTTATCTTGATTAGGTGACAGGGGAAAGAATGCTGTCATTTCACACAGCACCTGCAGGATGGGCAAGGGATCAGTCCCAGCCAGCACGGGTTTAGGAAGGGCAGGTCATGCCTGACAAACCTGATCTCCTTTTATGATCAGGTGACCAGCCTGGTGGATGAGGGGAAGGCTGTGGATGTGGTCTACCTGGACTTCAGCAAAGCGTTTGACACCGTCTCCCACAGCATCCTCCTGAAAAAGCTGTCAGCCCGCAGCTTGGACAGGAGCACCCTGTGCTGGGTTAAGAACTGGCTGGAGGGCCGGGCCCAGAGAGTGATGCTGAACGGGGCTGCATCCAGTTGGCAGCCGGTCACTAGTGGTGTCCCCCAGGGATCAGTGTTGGGCCCGGTTCTGTTCAATATCTTCATTGATGATTTAGATGAGGAGATTGAGTCCATCATCAGCAAGTTTGCAGACGACACTAAGCTGGGGGGGAGTGTCGATCAGCTGGAAGGCAGGAGGGCTCTACAGAGGGACCTGGACAGACTGGAGAGTTGGGCTGATTCCAATGGGATGAGGTTTAATAAGGCCAAGTGCCGGGTCCTGCACTTTGGCCACAACAACCCCATGCAGCGCTACAGGCTGGGGACAGAGTGGCTAGAGAGCAGCCAGGCAGAAAGGGACCTGGGAGTCTGGATCAACAGGAAGCTAAACATGAGCCAGCAGTGTGCCCAGGTGGCCAAGAAGGCCAATGGCATCCTGGCCTGTATCAGGAACAGCGTCGCCAGCAGGTCCAAGGAAGTGATTCTGCCCCTGTACTCAGCGCTGGTGAGGCCACACCTCGAGTTCTGTGTCCAGTTCCTGGCCCCTCAGTTCAGGAAGGATATCGAGGTCCTGGAGCGGGTACAAAGGAGGGCAACCAGGCTGGTGAAGGGACTTGAGCACAGACCCTATGAGGAGAGGCTGAGGGAGCTGGGGCTGTTCAGCCTAAAGAAGAGGCGGCTCAGGGGAGACCTCATCACTCTCTACAACTACCTGAAAGGAGGTTGTAGCCAGGTGGGGGTTGGTCTCTTTTGCCAAACGACTTTCAACAAGACAAGAGGGCATGGTCTTAAGTTGTGCCAGGGGAAGTTTAGGTTAAAATTAGAAAGAATTTCTTTACGGAGAGAGTGATCAAGCCTTGGAATGGGCTGCCCAGTGAAGTGGTGGATTCTCCGTCCCTGGAGATATGTAAAAAGAGACTGGATGTGGCACTCAGTGCCATAGTCTAGCAACCGCAACGGTGTTTCAAGGGTTGGACTCGATGATCTCTGAGGTCCCTTCCAACCCAGCCAATTCTTTGATTCTATGATTCCGGGACACCCGTTAACACCCCACCTATTATTAACCGTGGCAATAGCATAATTAAGTCTTTCATGCCAATTACTCTCTTGAGGTCTAATGAGTCTTCTAAGTAACCCATTAGTTCTTTCAATAATGCCTTTTGCCTGGGGATGGTAAGGAATATGAAATGCTCAGTTAATGTTTTCACTTTTTGCCCATTGCTGGACCAGGTGGGAAGTGAAATGAGTACCATTATCAGATTGTATACTGGTAGGTTTAGGCAAAATGCCTAAGACTTTTTTCAGGAAAGAAACAGTATTCTCTCCATTTGCTTTTTCATAAGCTTCAGCACAAGTCAGCCCAGACATAACTTTTACCATTACAATAACATACTGTTTGTTTCCTGACCTTCGGAAAGGTCTTATATAATCTATTTGCCAAGTAGACCATAAAGTTTTACCATCTCTGAGATGTAAATTGTCAGCCGTCAGAGGATGTTCTCCCAACCGAATTTTACACAAATCCCATGAGGAAATTATTGTTTTACGTTGTTCTCGTGATACAGACCAACCACGAGATTGTGCCTCTTTATACAAATCAAAAATACCTGAATGGCCTCTCTTGCAATGAAGCCATTCTAGTAATTTTCCCCATTCTTTGACTTCCCCTTGATTGAGAGCATCTCTGATTTCAATGATGTTAATTCTTGCTAATGCATCAACTTGGTTGTTATATTTGCTGGCATCATGTTTAAACTGGATTGATGGGAAGGTATCCAGCCTACATGAAAATTGGGATTTTGTTTTGCAATTTGTAGAATTTCCTTCCATTTCTCTGTATGCCATACAGGCACTCTATTAATTTCCCAGTTATTATTTTCCCAAAATGTCACCCATTCTACACAGCCTTTAAACACAGCAAAAGAATCTTTATAGATATATACAGGTTCCTTACTGGCTTTTTCTTTTACAAATACATTCAAAACAGCATCCAGTTTGCCTACTTGTGCACTTCCCGCATATCAATTTATTATTTGTTCGCTTGTGGAAGGTTTAATAGCAGCAGATTTAAAAACCCATACTTTTCCTTCCCTTCGGGAAGAAGCATCTGTGAACCAGGCTGTAGTCATATCACTTTTGTATTCTGGGGCTTCTTTGATAGAGCTAGGAGTTTTCATAATTAAATCCTTTTCATTTGTGTATTTAATTGGTTCTTGAATTTTGAGGTGTTTATCAGGACCTTCTTGAATTTGGAAAAGTTCAGAAAAATATTCAATCTGGGTATACCATTTTCTAATTGTACCTTTCTGAGAGATTCCTTCAGGAGGTGGCTTCTCAGATAAGACCTGGTTAACCACTTTAAAGGGTCCTTGCAGTATGACCTTTTGTTTTTTAATTGTATTGCCTATCTCCTTCAGCGCCATGCTGACTGTAAGTAAAGCCTTTTCTAGGACCCAGTACTGTTTCTATGAAACCTTTAATGACTGAGAGTAAAACGATATGGGTCTGGTGGCTCCAGCGAGACCCTGTTGCCAAAAGTGATAAGATAACGCACTGGAAGAAAAACCCCATTCAATTGTTATCAGGTCCTCTGGGTGAAGAGGTCCCAGGGTTTCAAAGGTCTGTGCTTCTAAGAGGAGGAGTTTTAACGCCTCCTCATGGGTGTGATCCCACTCCCAATGGTGGTGGTTCTTTAATAAATCATACAACGGCCTAGCTATTATTGACAGGTCTGCTATGTGCTTCCGCCAATACTGCAAAGTTCCCATAATTTCCTGTAGTTCCTTTTTATTTGTGGGTGCCTGTATTTCTCCCAAGTGAGAGAGAGTATCTTGCGGGATATTCCACGTCCCACCTTTCCATGTGATACCTAGAAATTTTGTTTCCTGGGAGGGAGGTTGCCGTTTATCCTCAGGAATTTCTATTTGTAAGCTCGTTAAGTGCCCAATTATGGCATCATAAGCTGCTCTCACGGCTTGCTCATTGTGACCACCTATCAGCACATCATAAATGTATTGATAGATTTTCACATCTGGGTTATTTTTTATTTCTGTAATATTTTCCTGCGACAGAGCATTGTGGGCAAGCGTGGGTGAATGTTTATAGCCCTGAGGTAACCTGGTGAAAGTATATTGTACTCCATCCCAAGTAAAAGCAAAATATTTTTGATCTACAGGGTCAAATGGAATTTGGAAAAACATATCTTTCACATCCAGAGATGCAAGCACTGGGTGTGCTGCTTCCTGGATTTCTAGCACCAGATCTGCAATGTTTGGGACAGCTGCAGTTAATTTCTCAGTACCAGCATTCAATTTTCTCTAATCTACAGTCATTCTCCACTTACCATTTGGTTTTCTTATGGGCCAAATCGGGCAATTATAAGGTGAATGGCATGGCACAATGATACCTCTTTGTTTCAGGTCATAAATTACTTCTCTGATACCCTCTTTTGCTGCTACAGGAATAGGGTATTGTTTCACATTTACAATTTTGCTTTGGGGGAGGCGAGGGGCAGCTTTTAACAGTCTAACTTAAAGAGTGGGGGCGCCAAAATTCCAAAAGCGACCGTTCTCGTCTCTCCAGGACCGACCAATCAATACGTCCATTCCTAACAGATTGTAAGGAATGTCATCTACTATCATCTGGGTTTGGATTAACTCTTAGTCTCCTGGTAGCTTGAGGGAAACTTTAGATGTCTTTTGCAACACAGGTTTTCCCAAAGCACCACTAACAAATATTGGTTTCAGAGAAGAATTAATACCACATTTTTTGGCCACATCAGATTTTAGTGTGGAGATCTGTGCACCAGTGTCTACCACAAATGTGACAGGGTAGCATTTTGGCCCAACAGCGCACGTAAGTTCTAAATCCCCATTTTTATTCAAGACCAATCTTAGCACATTTTGCCAGTCTTTTGGAGGACTTGATATTTTAGTATTTGATTGTTCATAATTTTCAGAGCAGTCATTTTGATTTGTAGGGAGGGTTTCCCAAGGTTCATTTAGGGGGTCAGTAGAATTTACAGAACTGGGATCAGGACCTGTCTCCTCCCTCTGCCGTCTTTTTGCTTTCTTTTTAGTAGCAGAGAGAGGGCTTTTTAGTTTCCCGAATTATGGGAATTTCCAGATCTTTCCCCTGAATGCGACCTGGCAGGCCACTCTTCTACCAAGGCTTTTAGATTGCCATAGGTAAAACTGTGAGTCAAAAGTGAAGGAGGGATGCCTTTTCGCTTAGCTTCCTCTTTAAGCTTTGCAAAAGGTCCCAATTCACCTGGTGGTGAGTTATTTCTGTTTCGAGGGGGCCTATTTTGACGTGGGGTATTATTATTAGTATTATAATTATTATTATAATTTCTTTTAATATTATTTCTTTGTCTGCCTCCTCTATTTACAACTGTCCAGTCATCCTGTGATTCCTCCTGCTGCTGGGGAGGAATTTGGGGAGGTCTGGCAGCCGCAGTGGCATACGTCCATTTTTTATTATAATTATAATTTTCTGGGGTTTGAAGAATTCTTACAGATGCAGACTCAGCTTTGGGTGCCACTTATTTGCGTACAAACTCTGTTAATTCAGTTAGCAGATCGAGCCAAGTATAGTCCGAACCTAATAGCGAATTTCTATTTGAATTTTTGATTCTAGCCTTGATCTGTAGGGCTAGATTTTGCAGTTGCGTAGGTAGCCCTCTGATGAGAATATCCATCCTCTCAGGTTTTACCTTTAGCATAAGTGGGTTCTCCTGGTTAATCACCAGAGCATGGTCATAAATCATTTGGATCACACTGGCTTTATGAACATTGTCCAGTAGCTGGGTGAGACCCCCTCGCAATACATGGGGTTCTCCCCTTGCTATGGGGTCAGTGAAGCCCATATTATAAGCAGCTCGTTGGGTCAGGGACCATGGGGCTCTGGAATTACCAGTAATCAACATAACTCCAGGACCCCAGTGGCCTGACGCTTCTTTTTCTGATAATAATATGTGGTCTCCATCCGAAGATGAAACCCTTACCGCATAGTCTATATCAGTTTCCATAGGCAATCTGCCAAATTGCCTTTTTAATTGGCTCAGTTCCAGAGGAGAATATGGAAACTTCTTTATGAGTAACTTGCTCTCGTCCTGTATCTAATTCACGTGTATGTTCTGCTCTTGTTATAAGACACAGATGCTTATGTGTTACAGGCATGCTTTCATCTTCTGAACTATCAGAAGTCTCATGACAGGAGGAAGATTGAGTAGAGGACTTCTCGCTCATTACACGAGCTGCTGGATTTTTTCCTCCAATGTATCAAATTTTTTAGCCTCAGTTCTTATAAATGTGCTGACCCATTTGCTTAATTCAGCCATTTCTCCCTCGGGAGGGTTAACAGCCTGAGGGGGAGTGCCTGTTTTCGTGTTGGCAGCATTCAGCTGTGGTTTTGATTTTAAAACGGAGGGTCTGCCCCTCTTTTTAGGTGCAAAATGCACAGTTTTTCTGCGGGGTTTTTCAGGAGAGACATGTTCCCCATTGTCTGTAGTATATTCAGACACAGATGTAGTACCTTCCAGCATCGGGCCAGGGTCAGCACTAATTTCAGAATTTGGCTCAGCTTCGTCAATACTTTTTAGGAGGTCCCAGAATTCTACAAACATGTCACTTTCCAGATCTTCCAATCTTTGGCGCATTTCTTCTTTCTCCTGACAAATTATAGCAGCCAGGATAAAGAAGGCACGTGCATTAAAAAGTCTACCCCAAGTTTTTTCACTCGTTTTTTGCAATCTTTGTCCAAAGCAGAATGATTGTCTAAAATTTTTACAGATTTATCAAGGGCGGTAAAGTCACCATTCTAAAAATATGTGTAAATTAAATCGTAAAGAGTATCCTTCAGGATATAGTTATGAGTGGTTAGGTGGTCCCAGAAAGGGTGAACTAGAGCATATTCACTGAATTCTTCCTCCTTATAGAGGGAAACAGTCTGGTTTTTACTTCCACTGGACTTGGCAGAACAAGCTATGGCTTCCATTTGTTTTTACTTTGACTTTATTTTAAATTTCTTTAAGAGTTAATTTTGCAATTCAGGCGTCAGACTAAAAGTAGGCTCTGATATTGTTCCTCAATTTTATCCTGTCCGTGACACCAATAAAAATGATACGATCCGAGTTATTATTCATATTTTGTTTGCGAGGAAAAATCAGCCACTACTTATAGACGATGCATGAATTTTACAAAAATAACAAGGCTGTCAGATTTAAAACGAGTTACAAGGGTTTATTTTAAAACAGAGAAAGCCGGTTTTACTAGCAAAAAGCCTTTGCATAAATTAATCACCTTGACGCGAGAGTTGTTAAAGTAAAAAAGGAAAAAACAAAAGAGGATTTATCACCATCCGCGTGGGACCTGGCCTCGGGCTGGAATTGCTTCTGGGTTCTCCGCCGTTCGATCCTCCGCTGTGTCTTTTCCGTAGCTGGAAACAGAGGTGCCAAGAGGAGGGGGCGTCTGGAAGAAGCTGCTGCTTTTTCCTTTTTTCCTAGGGTTTTTTATACCCCAAATGAAAGACGGGTCCCTTTATTGCATAAGTCCCTGATACATACAGATTTCCAGACTTCCCGGAGATGAGTCATCCTTATCTTTTTGTCTTCTGGTGCCCTGCTACGTTCATTGTTTTTTGGTCTCCAACCTGCACCAGGAGGCGACCTGATAAGTAATCTTATCTTTTAAGTGTCTGTCAGGCATATATTGAGGTAAACATCTGTTAATTGCAAGAAGAAGAGAGAAGAAGAGAAAGAGAAAAAAAAAATTATTCAAGAGACATATTTTATATTTTCAATTCCACGTGTATATATCACCCCTCCAATAGCCACAGCAGATCTTCAGTGAGCAGAAGCACTGTCAGCTGGAGCAGATGAAGACCACGGGCAGCACCAAGGTGGGGGCCTTGGGACTTAAGGCCTCCACCTGCAGAAGGGCAGGAGCCACACTGTGGCACTGCCTGAGCTGTGCAGCTGAGGGAGCGACTGAAGGACATCAAGGAGCACTCCTTCAGCAGCTCTCAGGTAAAGAGTGGTGAGCAACCTTGCAGAGCCCTGGCAGGCACAGCTGGTCCCTGCACACCCCGGCACCCATCGGGACTTTGCCTGTGGCTGCGTGCCTCTTGCACGCCTCGTCTCTGGCACACGTGGCCCTGGTTCGCAGCCATGAACACCTGAGCTGTGCGCTGTTCCTCGGCTTTGCACACAGGGCCTCTGCGCACCCCTCTGCACAGGCAAATCCTTGCACACCCCTGCCCTGCTGCAGACGTGGCCTTTGCAGGGGGCTTTGTGTGCACACCCTTGCACGTCCCTTGGGCCTTGCACACCCCTTCGGCCTTGCATACCCTTTCCCCTTTCTGTACACAGTCCCCACACCCCCATGGCAGTTGCTGATGTGGCACTTTTGCACATGGGAATGTTGAAAGGATCTGAGATGCAAGGGGAAGCCCAAGAAGAGCCCTGAGGGGGCCCCGGGGGATGATGGGGGTCCTGAGAGGGGTGGGGGGTTTGGAACGTTGGAATCTCTGCCCCCCCAGCAAGCGCTGTGCATCAGAACAGGCAGGGGGAAGCAGGGCCAGTGCTGGCTCCCTGGATCCTCTCCACTGCCCTGCCCTGCATCAGGCCCTCAGGGTGTCCCTGGGTCCCTGCCTGGGTGTAGATGGCCATGGAGGCCTGGGAGGGTGGAAGGGCTGGTGGCACGGCAGGCCAGCGCTGGGACTTCAGCCACCAGCAGATGGACCACAGCCCCTGGTGCCGCGCTGGGCTGGACCCTGTTAGGGAGCTCTGGTACTGGCAGCGGGTAGCCAGGCTGCTGCAGGACATGGGGCAGCGGCTCAGCCTGTACTGGGCCACCCTTGGGCTTGGCCTGGCCAAGGAGCGGGGAGAGGTGGCCCCTTTGGGGAGCAGGGAGAGCTGCAGTGGGGTGTGGGGAGGCCCAGAGCCGAGGCAGGAGCAGGAAAATCTGAACTTGTGTTGGGAGGGAGGAGAGCTCTGCCAGCATGCATGGGAGAGCCAAGCCCAGCCTGGCAGCCAGGAGAGCCCAGCTCAGGGACAGGAGAGCCAGGCACCTCTGGGCAGCAGGCAGAGCCAGGCCAGCCTGGTGCCAGGGGTACGGAGGGGAGACGAGGATCTCCCCCCATACAAGTGATAGGGCAGCAGGAGCCAGTGGAGAGGGGAGCACAGACCCCACAGCCCTGATGGCATTTAGTAATGGAAAGAAGTAAAGATCTGGGGGAGAATAACGGTAGATAAACAGTAAGAAATATAGAAAAACAATTTCTACTTCTCGGAAAAACACATCCCAAGTAGGCAACAGCATGGCCTTCAGAAAAGCCTCCAAGATACCTGCAAGAGAGATGGCAGTGATGGGAAGGAGCGCTCCCCACAGCTCCCCAAAACTTATCTTGGTCACAGCCTTGAATGCTGTGGGTAGAAAAGTACTGAGTAATTATTTTCATCGTAATAACATATTAGTGAGTTACCACTGTACTGAAATACACACCCAAGGCTAGAGAGACCCCTGCTACACAAAAAGCCCCTGACTCTTTAAGCATGGGAAGTGACATTTTTGAGCATTGCCACTCCAAATGGAACAGAAAAACCAGTTAAACAACAATAGAATCATAGAATGGCTTGAAAGGACCTTAAAGATCATCTCATTGCATGGGCAGGATCACCTCCCACTAGATCAGATTGATCCAGGCCCCCTCCAACCTGGCCCTGATCACTTCCAGGGAGAGGGCATCCGCAGCTCCTGTGGACAACCTGTTCCTGTGCCTTACAAACCTCAGAGTAAGGAATTACCTCCCAATATCTAATTTAAAAATCCACTTTTCAAGTTTTAAACTGTCTTGGTTTAATGCAGTGGTGTTTTGAAAGCAGGGGAGGTTAGCACCTGTGAGAAGGTGCTAAAAGCTGGCACAGTTCCAGTCCTGACACCACAACCCAATGCCTCTGATCTCTCTTTTTCTATCAGAGTTGGACTCTGCAGCCACCCAAAACTCGAGAAAAACATATTTTAGAATGAACTATGACCCAAGAACTGAAACAAGCCAAGCTTAAATGATAATGAAGGAGAAGGAAGAACCTTCAGGGCAGTAACCCTGACCTGGGTTGGTCATTGTCTCCCTGAGTTTACACCTGAAAGCAGTGAATGAACTGCCTCTTATCTCCAGGGCCTGCGGGCTTGGTATTGAGGTTTGGTCAGCACCACCCAGCTGTGATGTGTCCCCTCCCCGTGCCCATGCCACAAGCCTGATGTCCCCAACCCTGCAGGATACAACCCTGGTGACAAAGCGAAACAACTCCCCTGCCAACTTCCAACCTCACCCGCCCAGGTCAGGTCACTCCCCCCCAAGGCCCCTCCCCACCTTTTCTTCCTCCCCCCGACACTTCCCGCGATCGCACTGCAGCTCATGGGAGGTTTCGCTCCGCCACCCCGGAGCTGCACCCACACCCCCTGCCCCACAGCCGGGACCCTCTAACTGGTGACCGCCAGAGCATCGCCCCCCCTCCCCAGTGGTCTGCACTGTGCCGCCCCCTGCAGTAACCGGGAGGTGATTGGAGATGATGGGAGGGGGGTGGTTTTCCCAATACTGCCCAAACTGGGGGTGAGCAGCGCAAAATGGGGGAGGCGGGGGGGGAGGGAATTAGTGAGAAAGGCAACTAAATTTATCCCTTGAGTGAGGGCAGTGGGATTGGCGACCCTCCAACTTTTCAGGAGGCTTGAGGAGCTGTGATTGGGTCTCACCCCACCTCATCCAGGGATTCCCAACTCCTTCTCATTTACAGGGCTGTGATAGGGGATCACCAATCATCCCAACGGTTTGGGGACTGCAACTGGGGACTCTCAAATCAACCTGGAGCAAGGGTAAGGATGGCAAGTCCGGAATTCTTCCAGGGGTTTGATAACCACAGGGCTCAGGAGCCACAATCGGGGGCTCCCAAAATATCTCAGGAGACCCCAACTCATCCTAGTGGATTACAGCTCATCCTGCATGTGGGTGTGATGGGGAAATCCCAAGGTCATGGTGGGATTTGGTACCATGACAGGGAACCCAAACTCATACCGAAGTGGTTGAGTGAGATATAAGACCCCGAAATCACCCCAGTGGTTTAAGACAGCAATGGGGGAGTCCGAAATTACCTCTTGCAGTGTCAGTACAATTGTGTAATCAAAGCTCAAGCCAGAATTGGCTAAAAACCCCAGCACCCCCTGCCCCACACAATGGCCCCTTTCGAGTTTGGGTGCCAGCGTAGCTCCTAAAGATAAAGGATGAACAGTGGGTATCCAACTCTATGTGTAACCTCCCTATTCTACCTCGCACTCCTTTTACACCCACAGTATGTTTGATGTAGGTTTTTGCTACCCTCACCCACAAAAAGCTCAAACTCTTCTTTGTTAGCAAACTAGGGCTTCTTTCTCAAAGACAGGGTGACTCCATCTCGGCAAAAACCTCTCTGGGTGCCCCAAAGATCAGACAGCTTTTGGTCAAAGCACAACATTACTGAGAAATCATTGAATCCATCCAGGAGAAGAATTTGACATAGTCCAACAATGTGGAAAAAGGTTTAGGATCTGTTCGGCCCATCTTCACCATCAAAAAATCGATCAGGTTGAGAGACCCCAGAGATGTCCTGACTGTGGGAGACAGTTTAGCGACACCTCGGATCTGGTCCAACGGTGACACCATCACACAGGCACCATGTCCTACACCTGTCCTGACTGTGGGAAAGGTTTTAGCAGGAGATGGAATTTTATCTGGCATCAACCGATCCATACAGGTGAGAAATCCATTAAATGTTCCGAGTGTGGGAAGGAGTTTACCTGGAGTTCCAGTTTATCACGGCATCACCACATCCACACAGGAGAGAGACCTTATTAGTGTCTGGAGTGTGGGAAGGAGTTTTCCTAGAGTTCTTATTTATCACAGAATCACCTCATCCATACAGGAGAGAAGTTGTATCCCTGCACTCACTGTGGGAAAGCCTTCAACAGGAGCACCTCTTGGATTAATCACCAATATGTTCACACTGGGGAAAAAACCTACATGTGTCCCCCGTGTGGGAAGGGCTTCACAGCCACCTCAAATCTCACCCAACATCTGCGGATCCATATGGGTGAATGTCCCTACAAGTGTCCCGACTGTGGACATGGTCAAGGTCACCACATTTTCCAAGCTTTAGAGTTTCCATGCTTCGACATCTTTAAGATGTTGGGTTTTTTTACCATATAAGGCAAAGCAAGGAAGTAGATATCACTATGACACACTACTCAGGGGACATGGCAGGATGGGGCCATATTTGTTTCTATTTTTTGGTAGGGAACATCCATATGGAGCATTTTATTATGATTTGCAGCAGAACTTTGAAAGAAAACGGGAGCGATAATCTGGGATTGTGTCATTTCGAGGTGAAAAGAACCCTTTTCAACTAGGACGGCTTTTTGAGAACATTTATAGCCACAGATTACACTTCATTGTCCAGATGGTTGTGGCTGCAAATCTGGGTGGGGGCACACTAGCCTGAGGTTTGATATCATAGAATCATAGAATCATAGAATCATAGAATCATAGAATAGGCTGGGTTGGAAGGGACCTCAGAGATCATCGAGTCCAACCGTTGATCAACTACCGCCACAGTCACTAGACTATGGCACTGAGTGCCATATCGAGTCGCTTTTTAAATGTCTCCAGGGACGAAGAGTCCACCACCTCCCCAGGCAGCCTGTTCCAATGTCTGATCACCCTTTCCGTGAAAAAATTCTTTCTAATATCCAATCTGAACTTCCCCCGGCACAATTTAAGACCATGCCCTCTTGTCTTACTGAGAGTTGCCTGGGAAAAGAGACCAACCCCCGCCTGGCTCCATCCTCCTTTCAGGTAGTTGTAGAGAGCAATGAGGTCTCCCCTGAGCCTCCTCTTCTTCAGGCTGAACAGCCCCAGCTCCCTCAGCCTCTCCTCATAGGATCTGTGTTCGAGTCCCTTCACCAGCTTGGTTGCCCTCCTTTGGACCTGTTCGAGGACCTCAATATCCTTCTTGAACTGAGGGGCCCAGAACTGAACACAGTACTCAAGGTGTGGCCTTACCAGGGCTGAGTACAGGGGCAGAATCACCTCCTTGGACCTGCTGGTGACGCTGTTTCTGATACATGCCAGGATGCCATTGGTCTTCTTGGCCACCTGGGCACACTGCTGGCTCATGTTCAGCTTCCTGTCAATCCAGACTCCCAGGTCCCTTTCTGCCTGGCTGCTCTCCAACCACTCTGTCCCCAGCCTGTAGCGCTGCATGGGGTTGTTGTGGCCAAAGTGCAGGACCCAGCACTTGGCCTTGTTGAAGCTCATCCCATTGGAGTCAGCCCATCAACTTGGTTGTTTTTATTAATAAGATACTCAATAAAATTTTACAAATGTACAATGGAGCAATCCCTCGTGGCTGTATGGGAGCAAAGGGTTAGAGAATGCTTTGGGTTCTCTGAGGTTGGGACCCCCTCCCCCAAACCACCTGTCTTTGTCCCACCCTGAGGTGGGCATAAAGCAGCTTCCAGCACAGTGACTGGAGAGGTAGGAGATAGAGCTGATGGAGAAGAGAGAGACTGAGCTGTCCTGATGGCCATGACTCCAGCTGTTCAGCTGAAACCCTTGGCTCTGCAGACCATTCTCCAGCTGTAACTATAAACATAAAGTGTTATCAGTGCTAGAAGCAGATGCTGACTGAGAAACTTGCTGTTCATTTCAGCAAGTGCAGCTACTTACAAGACACTTAGCTGAAAGCAAAAGTACAAGACAGAAAATTACCTTTATCCTGGCCCAAACCAGGACTTTCCACCCCTTATTTGTGTCATGCTCCAGTCATTACCATCTCTTATCCCTAAATACACCTATACACAAATTATTACTCTCTCTGTATACTAAAACCCACTACGTTAATTCAGTTTATGATTGCAGATGTTCATCTATTGTAGCAGACTCTTAAAGCAAGAAACGATTGTCGCAGTTCATTTTGACGGTCCTCAAATTTCAGGTTGCAGATGTTAACTTCAAGGAAGTTATGGATTCCAGTGAATGAACCCAGTTCTGGTTTGATCACCACATTATCTTGAAAAACACTCACAGAACACTGTTAATTTATGCAACAATTCACATAGCAATTAATATGGGGCATGAATTCATGACCCCCAAAATGCCATGCTTTACTGATTGAACTAGCCAAACAAAAATTAGGTAATCTCACCCAGTGTTAGATTCCCTTGTGGTACATGTGAGAGTCTGACCTCACTGATTTGCAATTGTCTCAAAAGAGCAATTTTAAAGTGAATAGCCCTGTCTAGGGTGGAGGCCTGGCCAGAATTGAGCAGGGGGGGTGACACTGGGAAAGACATAAGAATTAAGAACTAACAGCTGGGTGGAGACTACTACCCTTTTTTGAGGGCCAGCTTTCAGTGCTGGGTTGTCCCTCCAGGGCTGAGGAAGCCACCTTGATTGTACTTGCAAAGTACCTGGCTAAGGTGGCTGGAACAGAGCAGGGACTGGCAGCTGGAAGAAGATAAGAACTGATAACTGGGTGGGGCACTACACCCTGCTCCCCTCCAGGCAGCCTGTCTTCAATGACTCATGCTAAGGAGCCTGGCTTCTTTGTCAGCTGATTGACAGCTGCCCCTTCAGAATACAAGGGACTCAGGGGTATATCTGGCTGTCCATGCTGTGGCTGTTTTGTCATCTCTTGACCCACTGCCACTTTGCATTGGACCCTGTCCAGAATCAGCCTCATCTTGAAGAAACAGCTGGACAGCTGGGCCTGTGGTGGTGACTCTCTCTCATTCCTTCTTCCAATTTTTTCCTTTTTCTCCCACTTTTCTCTCTCATTCTTTCTTCCGACCTTCTTACCACTTTTCTCTCTCTCATATCTTTTCCTCTCTCCCTCTTGCCTGGATCTATATTTTTGCCCGTGTCATTTGTCAAATAAAGTCTGCTTGCACGCGACCCTTCTATGGTTGGACTTTGTTTCGCAGACCCAGAACAAAAATAAATGTTAATGTTACCTCTGACCGTAACAGTGCACATTGTAGAGAAACGAGATAAACCAGGTGCCTCGAATTGCCAGTGAGTGGGTGTGAGTCCACCTGTGCCTGATTAGGACAGGCCCCTATTGGGCATGAGCAAGATCAGGGGGCCAATAAAGGTGGGACACACACCCACAGAGAGAAGCTTAGCTCACTCTGGTGTGAGACATGGAGAGGCCAGTAGCTCGTCGAGCCTCTGGAGCGAGAAAGGCTCTTCCCACTACACTTCTACCCTGGAAGCGCTGTGTGGTGGCTGGAGTCCTGGAAGAGACCAGCAGCTCGTCGAGCTTCAGGAGCAAGAATGGCTCCTCCCGCTACACACATTGTACTTCTCCGTTTTCCATCATCACCCACCAAGTGTGCCCAGGCCCTTGAGCAAAAGCAACCCCACAAACGGTTTTGCTTTTGCCTGAGGCAGGAAAATCCCAAATAGTTTTCCCCAGCAGATTCTTTTCATGCACCACAGGCACTTTGTTCCTATCTACTATGTGTAGAAGGACTGACTGAGCAGGACCAGCTCGACTGATGATGGAACCCCTGGTGTTGTCTAACCAGGTGGCTTTTGCCAAGTGCTTGCCCCAGTTTTTAAAGGTTCCACCACCCACTGCCTTTAAGGTAGTTTTTAACAGTCCATTGTACCTTTCCATTTCCCCTGAGGCTGGTGCATAATAGGGGATATGGTACCCCACTCAATATCATGTTCTTTTCTCACTTACTTAAAAGACTGTTTTGAAAGACAAGAGGGCATGGTCTTAAATTGTGCCGGGGGAAGTTCAGATTGGCTATTAGAAAGAATTTTTTCACGGAAAGGGTGATCAGACATTGGAACGGGCTGCCTGGGGAGGTGGTGGACTCTTCGTCCCTGGAGACATTTAAAAAGCGACTCGATATGGCACTCAGTGCCATGGTCTAGTGACTGTGGCGGTAGCTGATCAAGGGTTGGACTCGATGATCTCTGAGGTCCCTTCCAACCCAGCCTATTCTATGAAATGAGTTCCATTATCTGACTCAATTCTTTCTGGTCTACCATGTCTTCACAAGACTTGTTTCTCTAGGTCCAGGATGGTGTTCTGGGCTTTAGCATGAGGCACAGGATATGTTTCCAGCCATCCTGTACTTGCTTCCACCGCTGTCAGCACATAGCTCTCACCCTGGCGTGTTTGAGGCAGCGTGATATAGTTGATTTGCCAGGCCTCCCATACCTATATTCTGACCATCTCCCTTCATACCACAGAGGTTTCAACCTTTTAGCTTGCTTAATTGCAGCACATATGTATCAATCGTGGATAACCTGCGCAATACCGTCCAAAGATAAACCCACCCCTCGGTTACGAGCCCATCTGTATGTTCCATCCCTGCCTTGATGACCTGAAGCATTGTGGGCCCATCTAGCTAAAAACAGTTCACCTTTATGGTCCCAGTCCAGATCTATTTGGAACACTTGAGCAGCCTCATCTGCTCATTGGTTGTTTCCATGTTCCTCAGTAGCTCGATATGAAGATACGTGGGTATCTCCATGATGCACTTTTACATCAAGTTTCTCTAACCCAGCAGTAATGTCTTTCCACAGCTCAGCAGCCCAGATAGGTTTATCTATACGTTGCCAGTTGTTTTGTTTCAATTGCTTTAACCAGCGCCATAAGGCATTTGCTACCATCCATGAGTCAGTATAAAGTCTCGGCCACTTTTCTTGTTCAGCAATGTCCAAAGCCAATTGGATAGCTTTTACCTCTGCAAATTGACTTGATTCACCATCTCCTTCATCTGTTTTTGCAACTAGTCGTGTAGGATTCCATACGGCAGCTTTCCACCTTCGATGGCCTCCTACCAGACGGGGGACATCCCAGACGATTGGAAGTTGGCGAATGTCACGCCAATCCACAAAAAGGGCCGGAAGGAGGACCCGGGAAACTACAGGCCCGTCAGCCTGACCTCAGTGCCTGGCAGGGTTATGGAGCAGATCATCCTCAGTGCAATCACACAGCACCTGCAGGATGGGCAAGGGATCAGACCCAGCCAGCACGGGTTTAGGAAGGGCAGGTCCTGCCTGACCAATATGATCTCCTTTTATGATCAGGTGACCCGTCTGGTGGATGAGGGGAAGGCGGTGGATGTGGTCTACCTGGATTTCAGCAAAGCCTTGGACACCGTCCCCCATAGCATTCTCCTGAAAAAGCTGTCAGCCCACAGCTTGGACAGGAGCACCCTGTGCTGGGTTAGGAACTGGCTGGAGGGCCGGGCCCAGAGAGTGGTGGTGAACGGGGCTGCATCCAGTTGGCGGCCGGTCACTAGTGGTGTCCCCCAAGGATCAGTATTGGGCCCAGTTCTGTTTAATATCTTTATCGACGACTTAGACGAAGGGATTGAGTCCATCATCAGCAAATTCGCAGATGACACCAAGCTGGCGGGAAGTGTCGATCAACTGGAAGGCAGGAGGGCTCTGCAGAGGGACCTGGACAGACTAGAGAGCTGGGCCGATTCCAACGGGATGAGGTTCAACAAGGCCAAGTGCTGGGTCCTGCACTTTGGCCACAACAACCCCATGGGGAGCTCCAGGCTGGGGACAGAGTGGTTGGAGAGCAGCCAGGCAGAAAGGGACCTGGGAGTCTGCATCGACAAGAAACTGAACATGAGCCAGCAGTGTGCCCAGGTGGCCAAGAAGGCCAATGGTATCCTGGCCTGTATCAGAAACAGCGTCACCAGCAGGTCCAGGGAGGTGATTCTGCCCCTGTACTCAGCGCTGGTGAGGCCACACCTCGAGTACTGTGTCCAGTTCTGGGCCCCTCAGTTCAGGAAGGATATCGAGGTCCTGGAGCGGGTCCAAAGGAGGGCAACCAGGCTGGTGAAGGGACTCGAGCACAGACTCTATGAGGAGAGGCTGAGAGAGCTGGGGCTGTTCAGCCTGGAGAAGAGGAGGCTCAGGGGAGACCTCATTGCTGTCTACAACTACCTGAAAGGAGGCTGTAGTGAGGTGGGAACTGGACTCTTTTCACAGACGACCTTCAACAAGACAAGAGGACACAGTCTTAAGTTGTGCCAGGGGAGGTTTAGGTTAGATATTAGAAAGAATTTCTTCATGGAGAGGGTGATTAGGCTATGGAATGGACTGCCCGGGGAGGTGGTAGATTCTCCGTCCCTGGAGACATTTAAAAAGAGACTGGATGTGGCACTCAGTGCCATGGTCTAGCAACTGCTCTGGTGGGTCAAGGGTTGGACTAGATGATCTCTGAGGTCCCTTCCAACCCGGCTAATTCTATGATTCTATGATTCTACCAGACGACAGGATCCATCAGTGAAAAGAGCATATTGTTTCTCATTCTCTGGTAGTTGGTCGTATGGTGGGGCTTCTTCAGCCCGTTTTACCAATTTTCCTGGTGGCATTCCAAAGGTTTGCCTTCTGGCCAACGTGTTATTGCTTCTACAATTCCTGGACGATTGAGTCTTCCTATCCTAGCTCTCTGTGAGAGTAAAGCAATCCATTTACTCCAGGTAGCATCGGTAGCATGATGGGAAGATTCTCTACCTGTGTACATAAAACCCAGTACAGGTAATCGTGGCACCAGAAGGAGCTGTGCTTCAGTACCAATCACTTCTGAAGCAGCTCTAACTCCTTAGTATGTGGTCAATATCTCTTTTTTAGTGGCTGTGTAGTTGGCTTCAGAGCCCAAAATCCTAGAGGTCGACCTTGAGTCTCTCCTGGAGCTTTCTGCCAGAGGCCCCATGTAGGACCATCACTTCCGTCTCTGGTGTAGAGCACATTTTTAATGTCTGGCCTTGTTAAAATTGGTCCAAGGGCCATTGCCTGCACAGTCTGCTGTTTAATACTTTCAAAAGGAGCTTGTTGTTCTGAGCCCCATTTAAAGTCTTTCTTTTTCGGGTAACCTCGTAGAGAGGTTTCGCAGTCTAATTGTAACCAGCAATATGAATACCACCTGGCTTCCTTTGACTCTAGCTCATACTTAAGTTCCAGCATGTCCGATACAGCAGCACTTATTGGTGGTGTAACCTCATTTAGGGCATGATAGTCCACTGTCAGCCTCCACTCTCCATTAGGCTTTGGCACTGGAAATATAGGACTATTGAAGGGTGAGTGAGTCCTGCCGATCGCTCCTTGGCTCTCTAGTTGCCGGATCAGCTTGTGAATGGGGGATCACAGCATCTCTGTTGGTATGATATTGTTGTCCATGCACTATTGAAGTAGCAATTATTCCAGTGAGGCTCACATCAGCCTTCACAATACTGACTTCTTTAGATCCCCCCGTCACTCCAGAAATAGTGACAGATTCTCTCCCTTTCTGATTCAATGGCATTAGGGTGCACTGTGCATCAGTGTCCACCAAGGCTTGATACTTTTGTATATGGGGGCACCATCCCTGGAGGTTTTAAAAAGACAGGTATGTGAAGCACTACACAGGATGGTTACATGTTGTATAGTGGACAGTTGGACTCTATGATCTTAGAGGTTTTTTCCTGCCTTAATGATGATTCTTTGATTCTTGTGATTCCAGGGATGGAGATCTTTATTATTTCATCATCACTGAACCCAAAATGGCCTCCAACCATTGCATCAACCACAAGTTCATCTCTTTTTGCAAACAGCAGGTTTATTGCAGTGTCTTCTCTGGTTGGTTCCCCCACCAGCTGTTTCAGGAAGGTCTCTTCCACAAACTCCAGGAACCTCCAGGACTGTTCCTTCTCTGCTGGGCTGTATTTCCAGCAGATATCTGGGAAGGTGAAGTCCACCATTAGAACAAGGTCTCAGCTCTTGTAATAATATTTTTTTCTGCCTCTTGATCCTTGTTGGGTGCGCTAGAGCAGACTCCCACCATGCTATCTGAATTCTTGCCCTTCCCCCTGATCCTTTCCCAATTCTCACTCCACCCAATCCTCACCATGGTTCATGTCTGGGCAATCAAAACTCTCCCTAACACACAGAGCCACCCCACAGCTTTTCCTGCCTGGCCTATTGATGCACAACAAGTGGCACAAACTGCTGAAGGAGAAGGGGAATGGAGCCAGTTTGCAGAGCTGGAAGCCATCCAGATGGCTGTAGACACTGGGGAAGGAGAAAAGAGGACAGTGTTCTATCTCTAATAATGACCCCTGGATGGTGACAAATATATTGTAATTTTTAATATATATACTAAAAGAGGTTAATAAAAGACCCTTTCAGTTGTTCTCCATTTGTCTCCTCTTTGCTCATTCCCATTCCTCTCACCTATGCCGATGCTCTCAGATTCAGCTAGTCAAAGCTCACAAACATTTCAGCACTCTCATTGCCTCCTCAGCCAACTCTGTCATTGTGTCTGTGCCCATCTTTTTGTGTCTCCTGACACAAAGGATTTCTCATAAGTTTATCCCTTGTAGAAATGTGACCTCATGAGGGGCAGCTCATACTTAGCATATGGTTAAGGAGTGTTTTTGATTGGCCATGAAACTTTATCATGCTTTGCTTTGCTTTGTTTGCAAAGAGGAAAACTCTTGCTGTGCCCGTGTGCAGCAGTTCTCTAAGGAAAAGAGGGGGAAGCTGGTGCAAAGGAGCTGTACCATCCAGCTACAGAGACCAGGGAAGAAGTCTGATGGGAGGAGAAGTGATGCAAGTCCCAGGGGCCAAGGAGAGCAGTGGTGGGGTTGGGGAGGTGAGGAGCAAGGGTGTCCATCCAGGGTCAGACCTCAAGGAACTGCTTCTCCTTCCGGTGCAGACCTCCTGAGGAGACCCTTTGCATCATTGTCACTTGGAGAATGCTGCGAGAACCTCTCCTCTGAAGTACAAAGTAATGAAATATTCCCTTAAAAATAAGAGTGCAAAGGTGTTCTTTGAAATCTTCATCCCAAAATCCACCAGGAAAAAATTAAAAAACTCCAGGGAGATGTAGTGGAACAAAGCAATCAGATGCCTCTGATTACTGAGAAGTGGGTGTGAGCTGGTATCAAATCCACCTGTGCCCAATTAGGACAGGCCCCCTATTGAGCATGTGCAAGACCAGGGGGCCAATAAAAGGTGAGGCTCACACCCACTGACCAGCTCACTCGTGAGCTAGTCAAGAGAGCATGCTGGTAGCTCATTGAGCAGCAGACCAATCTTGCTAGTTCCACTTTGTGGGCACTAGACTTAGAGCACGGTTCACGAGTCTATATCACGACACCGAGTTAGACCTTGAGGCAATGATCCCTGAAGAAAGATTCATCTTGCTACACGTCTTGCTACACGTCTGGTGGAGAATGCTACATCTGGTGGAGAATGCGGGCATAGACTTCTGTCTAGCCCATGCTTCCGACGAATCAGGAAAGAGGGATCCAACCCCCTAGAGCGAATGGCAATTAACAGTCAGGTAAGAAGACCCGTTACCCTTCTTTTGACACTAATAATTAACCAAGAAAAAGGAAAGGAAGAGGGGACTTTCACCAAGCACCCCCATCGAGCAGGGACTCTCCTACTCCTCCGCTGTTGCTACGCGAGAACTTTGGAAGGAGGTTGGCGACCTATTGAATGACTTCCACGATCAAGAAGTTTGAAAAAATGTAACCGGAGTAGATGCCACATGGGAAGTGGTAACTAATGCCTTAAAAAAGATAAAATATGAGGCGAAAGCTGCCATCACCGCAATAGCGGCAATCCCGCCAAACGGCAGCCTTAATAATAGAACACCACTTCCTGAGGCAGGAACCGGCGTAGTCCCAACAGCGCCTCCGTTACCGACCGAGAATGAAAAAGCCCAAACGGTGTTCCCAATCTTAAGGAACAACAGCCTTGGCATCAAGGGCATGAGAGGAAAAGTACATCATTCCATAGCTGAATTCCTCTCAGATATCGGGCTGGAGGTAGAAAAAGAAGTTCCTGCTCCGAAGACCGAAAACAATATGAAGATACCGATGGGTGACTCCAGCTGCTGTGTAAAACCGCCCTTACTGCCACCTCCCAGCTCAGAAAATGAGCATGAGAAAGCAGCAGCTGCTCCATCAGCCACACCTGTCGGCCCGGAGTCCACAATAAAAGCCCTGTTGGAACAAACAACTCAAGCGGTGAAGTCCCTGAAAAAGAGAATAACGAACATAGAGCAACGGTCATCCTTCCACACCTACCGAGACCCACCCACCCTCCCTGACGACGATGACGAAGGCATTCCAGCTCCACTGTTGTCGAGGCAGACCAACCCTGGCATCAAAGATGCTGGCAAATCCCGACCCGGAAGATGGTCCGGTATCATCCGTGATGCCATCCTCGAAGGCGAATGGGAGACCAGCACCGTTGCCTGCCCCGTCCTATATGATAACAATGGGCCGCCTACATTTGAGCAACATAGCTGGAAAACCCTACAACAATCCAAGAAGACCTTGAGAGAGGGAGGATTAAGATCGGAGAGTGGCCAGGCCATCCTGGACTGGTTGTTCACCGCGGACACCAACTGTCCCCATGATTGCTGCAACTTGGCCAGGTACCTACTTACCCCCTCCCAGCAGATCGTATGGGTTAAAGAATGGGAACGCCTGGCCCAAGCAGAGGCGAACTGCCCTCGAGCACCCGGTGACCCATTGACAGGGGTAACCAGCGAGATGCTCACGGGCGCGGGACAATTCGCGGATGTACAAGTACAACTCCAGTTCCCGTCTGTGCTCCATCATATCGCTGCGCAATTGGCCCGCCAAGCGTTTAACGTGGTTCCCGAGCCCACCCCACTCCCTTCGTTTACTGCTGTTAAACAAGGGATGAACGAACCGTTCCAACATTTTGTCGATAGACTCTGGCAGTCTGTCACAGCTCAATCCGAGCTGGGAGCTGAGCAAAGGGATTCAATGTTTAAATTGCTGGCGTTTGAAAACGCAAATCCGAGAATGAAATTGCTGTTTTCCACATTACCAAAGACAGCTGGAGTCTCGGACATGCTGGAGGTAGCTGCCAGGGCAACCCAGACGCAGCAACATCAGGGAATGGCCAATGCCTTCGCTGCCGCTCTGGAGCCCACCCAGAAGCTCCTTGCGGCAGTAGCACAGAGGCTAGGTGGAAGGGGAAACCGATTCAAAAGAAGAAATCGACCGAGAAAACCCACCCCCGTCTGCTACCGTTGTGGAGCAACGGGCCACTCGGCGAGGGATTGCTTGGCTACAGTATGGTGCGACCGCTGCCAAAAAGATTGTCAAAACAACCAGGCATGCTGGTACGCCAAAAACGGATGATGCAGCGCGCAAGGCCCCCGCGCCTTGACACAAGTAGCCGGGCCAGCGTTATACAACAGCTCCCCACTCCAGCCACAAGAGGAAGCTTGGGCATCGATGTGCCCTGCGCAATAGATATTATGTTGACAACTAATCAGGTTTATCGGTTACCGACGGGGATACACGGACCCATACATCAGGAAAACGGCACGGTAGGGGCTTTGTTAATGGGACGTTCATCTACAGGAGTTGCAGGACTTATTG
>CM041114.1:17446538-17485361 GCA_023079485.1 Archilochus colubris | reverse complement strand
TTTCAAAGAAAAGAAAATATCACTATGTTTTATGAGTAGCAGATAACCTTTAAGTTACTGCTTACCAAAATTCAGGCCTGGACATTTAATGCCCAGAACAATGTAAAAATATTTCTCACTTCTGCTGCATACCTTTAAGAAGGCATTAGAGAGAACTTGTCTCTTTTTTGTCTTTTTAATGAGGCTCTGTGGTGTCCTTTCCTCCCCCTCCCAGCAGGGCTCACAGCTACAGTGTCTGCGGGGGCAGAGGCCGCTCCTGCAGCTGTAGCCAGCTTGCTGAGAGCACTCGCCAAGCACGCGAAGGGGGGTGGAAAAGCAGCCGCGGGGGAAAGAGGACGGGGGGGGGGGTAGATTTTCTTTCTCTCCGCAGCAATTCTCAGCCTCTGAAAAACATTCTCATGAATCTTTCGTACTCCTTACCAATATATGAGAAAAACTTAACAACACCTATCAAAACTTTAAAAACCCAAAACACTATTACTACTAAAATCTGGTGGAATCAGCCTAAAATAAAAGAAATCAATACAATCTCCCAAACCAAATACTTGTATCAGAAATATTATCACTGTGGATCCACATTTAAAGGCCTTTGTTTCCATGGTCGAACCCATCTGCTCGGTACCCAACGCACTCCAGTACCTGTAAGTAAGCACATATAACCTCGACCAGTCAGTTTCACCTCTGCTGGCCCTTCCCATTGTCCAGTGATGGAATTCTTGAATTCCACCAAAATTTTGTGGGAAGATTCCGAAGCAAAGTCTGCTAAAGCTTTTTGGTGAATCAGTATCGGAGGTTCTGTACGATCTCCTGTAAGGCGTAAATAGTTCAGACATACACAGCCTTACTTAACCGGTCCTGAGGAGGACTACCTTCCTCCCCCCTTTTTTGTCTTTCAAGGAGTGTCTTTAGTACTGAATGGCAACGTTCCACTACTGCTTGACCCGTAGGGTTATGAGGAATACCAGTAACATGTCGAATACCCCATTGTCCACAAAACTGCCGAAAACGAGCAGAAGTATAAGCGGGGAGATTGTCCGTCTTAATAGACTGAGGTACTCCAAGAACAGCAAAGGATACATATAGATGTCTGATAACATGTTTCGTTGCTTCACCAGTCTGAGCAGAGGCCCAAACGGCCATAGAAAAAGTATCTATAACAACATGCACATATTTTAAGCATCCAAACTGTTGTACATGAGTGACATCCATTTGCCACAGTTCCAAGGATTTCAAACCTTTAGGATTGACTCCCATTCCAATACCAAGATCAACCTTTTGGCAATCAGGACAAGATTTCACAATTCCCTGGGCATCCCCCAGAGGTAAATGAAATTGCTGTGCTAGCACTTTAGCAGATTGATGAAAAAATGCATGAGATTGTCGAGCCTGTGAAAAAACATCAACAGAAGGACCAGTCCACGCTGGTGCAACTAAATAATCAGCTCTGTTATTACCGATAGCCAAACCTTGGTCACTAAGATGACTCCGGATATGAGTGATAAAATAAGGATGTTCTCTTTCTGCTAAGAGTCTTAATAACTTCTGCAACAAGAAATACAAATGCTTATTCAAAATTTCCTTCAAAATGGCATGATACATTCTTAAAACAATACCTACTACATAAAGTGAATCAGAAAATATATTTACAGCAGCATTATTCCACTTTTCAAAAACCCAAATAACTGCGGTAAGTTCAAGGGTTTGCAAAGAGTCAAATGACTTCCCTTGAATTAAATGTTCTTGCCATTGCCCAGGCGTCTCCTCCCAGGTGACAACCGCTTTATGGGATTTTCTTCCAGCATCTGTAAAGACCGTTAAGCCGTCCACTGGACTGTCAGACAAAAAACTACATGACTCCCACTGCATGTTAGATAAAAGTGGTAACAAGCGATATGAGGGGTAAGAATTCGTTATTTCCCCACCAAACTGTGCCAAGGCTATTTGCAAGTCTGTGGAAGTTCGCAACAACCAAACCAAATAGTCTTGCATAAAGGGCAAGATGATCTGTCCTGGATCCGCTCCAGCGATGTCTTGACATCGCGCTCTGCCCTTTATAACAATTTGAGATAAAACTGCAACCCTTGTCGTAAGTGTTTTGCGTAAACGGATTGACAAAAAGATCCACTCTAAGATTCGTAAAGCTTGTATTTTCTTAGCATCCCATTGAACTAATAGCCCAAAAGGATGAATTCGATCTTGACCTGAATTTATTACCATTAACGTTATCGGCAACTCGGCTACAAAGCGAGATGCGTGACACGTTAAAATTTTCTCTTGAATAACAGTCAAGGCCTTTTGATGTACGGGCTGTAACTCTCTTTTATCAGTCACATTAGACGTGGTACCCAAAAGATCAATTAAAGGCTGTAAATCATCATTAGTAATCCCACAAAGTGACCTTGCCCATTGGATGTCACCCACAAGCTTCTGTACATCACTTAAAGTATGAATTTCTGTTTTAAAAGCAACCTTCATTGGCCGTACTGCACTCCCTGTGATTGTCCACCCCAGATATTTCCAAGGCTCATGCTTCTGTACCTTTTCTGGAGCAATTTTTAAACCACGTTGTTCTACAATCTGTGTTACATGCGCTAAAACATCATCGTGATTGAGTGTTCTCCCTGCAATTAAAATGTCATCCATATAGTGATAGATAATCAACTCAGGAAATTGCGATCTTAAGGGCTGTAGGGCCCAAGCAACATAATTTTGACACATTGTTGGGGAGTTCTTCATTCCCTGCGGTAATACAACCCAGTGATATCTTTGTGCTGGCTCAGCCTTATTAACAGAAGGAACTGAAAAAGCAAAACGTTCAGCATCATCTGGATGTAAAGGAATTGTAAAGAAACAATCTTTTAAGTCTATTACCAATAGATCCCAATTTTCTGGTAACATTACTGGGGACGGTAGTCCAGGCTGTAACGCTCCCATATCTTCCATGACCGCATTGATAGCACACAAGTCATGCAGTAAACGCCACTGTCCAGATTTTTTAGGAATTGTAAATATAGGCGTATTCCATGGTGAGGTAGATGGTACAATATGTCCAGCCAGAAGTTGTTCCTGTACCAATTCCTTCACATGTTGCAGCCGATCATTAGTTAGCGGCCACTGATCTATCCAGACAGGATTGTCGGTAGACCACTTAATTTTTAGGATAGGCTGCTCCTCAGTGACCGCTACTAAAAAGGCTGTGTTACGAGCCTAGCATTCAGCTGACTGAGTACATCTCTCCCTATTAACATAATAGGTGCACACATAACATACGGTCTAACTGACACTTGAGACCCGTCAGTAAATTGCAAAGCAACTGGATCTTTACTAATCCTAGTCTCCTGCGTTCCTCCTACCCCCATAATACTTGCGGGGGACGGTACTGTGGGCCATGTTAACGGCCAGTGCCGCTGAGAAATTATTGTGACATCTGCTCCCGTATCAATCATCATTGTCAATGTAATAGTCTCATTCCATTTAGATCTGAGCAATACTTCTACCTCAGGTTTCCCTTTCATTATATCCATTGCAAAATAAACCTCCGGCATTCCAGTGGAGCCAAAACCTCCACTTCCTCTATCCCTGTCACCTTTACACGGCACCTGTGACACAAATGGTACTAGTTGTGCGATCCTGCTGCCTTTTGGAATGGATACCGGTGGAGTAATAGTATAAACCATAATTTTTACTAACCCAGTAGAATCAGCATCAATCACGCCAGGAACTACAAAAATACCTTGCCTAGAAGTAGATGATCGTCCTAAAAGCAAAGCACACAAATTATGTCCTAAGGGTCCCTGAATATTCGAGTCCACTAAATGCACGTCAGTGTTTAACAATGTTACATCTACTGCGGTTTCCACGTCAACTCCGGCACTCCCGTGCGTGGCGGAGCTGACAGTGTCAAGAGCTCCTGAGGTCCCTGAGGTCCCTGAGGTCCCTGAGCAGCGGACCAAGCTCCCCGAACTTGTGTCTTGGCGCGCGGGTAGTTCGCGCTCCGCAGACGGTGTCCCGAGTGTCGGCACTCAGATGTATTGTGATTATCTCTATTGCAATTCGAGCACCATTTTCGTCTGGATCCTGCACCTCTGCATTGGGATCTAAAATGACCTGTTTTCCCACAATTAAAACATTTGTTATCATTCGGCAACCTGCCTTTGGGCGCTGTTGAAACCACATCTTTCAGCGCCGCAGCCATATAGGCAGCCTTTTCCGATTGCCGAGTGCGTTCTACGAGCTCAATCATATCTGCAACCTCAGCCGATCGAGGCAATGGTCCTAAAATTTGCCTTGTTTTATCATTCGCATTATCAAAAGCCAAAACCCTAAACATACGCGGTTTGGAATCATCATCTAAATCAGGGTGGTTTTGGATCGCTCTGAACAGTTTATCAACAAAATCAGAAAAAGACTCATTTAAACCCTGTCTAATATGAGCGAAGGCATGCGGTCGGCCGGGTTCCTGGATTGATGTCAGCGCCTGTAAAGCAAGCTTTTGAGTTAATTGCAACACCTGTGGCGCAAACTGAATTTGCAAATTGTTATCGGCAAAAGGACCTTGACCCATTAGCATTTGCACCTGAATACCATATAATGGGTCGTCTCGTTGTCGCGGCTGAGATGCTTCAACACTGCATAATTTCTGCCATTCCCTAGAAAACAATAGTAATTGAGAAGGGGAAAGCAAAATATCAGTTAACTGAGATATATCTTGCGGTGTTAACAAATCACTCGTAAAGATATATTTCAACATTTGTTGGACCATAGAAGACTTAAGGCCATGTTGACTTATTGCTGCTCTAGCCTTTTCTAGTATTTTCCAATCAAAAGGCTCCCATCTTCGTGTCCCATCCACTTGTATCGTCACGGGGAACGCCGCTAAGTTAGGTACAAACTGTCCCTCCAGTATTGCATCGCGTACGACCCCTCTCCACCTTTGTCCAGGTCCGGGTTCTCCTGGAAGCTCAGGAACCGGATTCCGCAAATTAGATGGAATAATTGCTCCCGCATACTGAGGAGTCTGTGAAGAGTTAAGCGGTACCAGGGCCGAAGACTCTGAACCCAAGCGCTCTCCTGCCGGTTTAGCTGTAAGATCCCCCAGTTTTTGAATAAGGCTGTTTAGCAACTTTTCAACAGATCCTTCTCGTTCTGCGCTGATAAGAGAATTGTCTGACTATGGTGGACACTCTGTGCTCTGTAAGGCTTCCGATCGGTTAGCACGCTGGGCTTCAGATAAAGTACCAGACTCATTATTTAAAAAAAATTGTCTTAACTCATCGTCACTCGGAGGAGGCGGCAAACCGAGTTCATTAGATGCACTTTCCCCTGCACCCGCACATTCCAGCTGTCCGCGCGATGTTGTGGTGCCGAAAGTTCCCCGTAAGGGTGGCGGCGGGCTACTGGCAAAAGGATTCAGTGGAAGCGCCTGCAGCATTTCGCTAGCAGGAGCCGCAGCGGCTGAGCAACCAGTCCTAACACTTCCACTATTCTCCTCGGGAATCGGTGCAGCGAAAACAGAGGCAGCTGCCGCTCTTTCACTTTCCATCTCTTCTAAAGTTACTTTAATCAACTTCCAAAGTAACGCTAAGCGTCCCGCCTCCTTATCTCCTTCGCTAATTTTTTTCCACAGGGCAATACCTATGGCTTCCCAAGTAGGTAACTCAAAAACGGTACCCATCGAGGGGATCAAGTCTCTATCCCGTGCCCATTTCAGCAATTCTCGTAAGATTTTGCTATCATATGATAAACCTCTCTTAGAGAGAATATATTGGAGGAGCTTAACTACTGCCTCTTCTTCTTTAGAGAGTGTAGACCCCATCTCCTCCCCAGCCGCTCACCTGATCAGGGCAAGATTCTTCAACTCCGAGGTACCTCTTTTATTCCGTAGCTGGGCACCAGCTACATAGATTACCGGGGCAGCAATCTCCTTTCGACTGGCTTCTCCGCCCTCTTATTCCATCTGTCTTTATCGCTCCTGGAAGCAACAGCATAAGAGTCTCTGGTCCGGGCCGTCCTTAGACCCTGGTCCGGGCCACCCTTGGTCCCTGTTCGGGCGCCATTTGTGGGAAAGCAATCTGCGGAGGCTTAAGGATTCCATGTACGCATCAATATGATTGCAGGAAAATCGTTTATTAGCAACTTGCACTCACTTTATATAGAGAAGCCTTGTTTACATCATCTTATCATGCAGGTGGCCTTGTACTCCAACCACACATACCATTCTCACGGGACCTTCTTCCCACATAATTATTTTCCTCCTCTGTTGCCGATTAAGTTATCTCTTTCCCAGTAGGTCATTCTCAGAAAGCCTCTAACTAGGCCTCAATAACCATTAACCCAGTGTAGCCTAAATTGAAGTAAGTCAGGATTGCTCACAACCTGTATATTTCTGAACTGTTTCCCCAACAAAGGTGTATATATATATATATATATATAAAAAGGGGAAACAAAAATAGAAATGGGGGGAGGGTAGGAAAAGAGAGAGAAAGAGAGAAAGAAAATCACACAAGTGGAACTGAAGCTTTGTGGAATTACCACCTAGCATAAAACTTTGAGCAATGCTGGAGTAAAACAATACCTCGGCTCTGTGTGCATTTAATTGGGTCAGTGCACACCGGGCAATAAACCCCAGATTTGGCACAGCAGTTTTGGTGACCCAAATGGGATTTCACTGACAGCTTTGCCTGGTTCATCTTGCTGCATCTGACAGGAAGGAGGGACCAGAGTGGACTCCAGTGTGCACCAACCTGTCGATAGGGGGACTCCCTCAACTCCTCTCCCTTGTCGTGCAGTAAGCGACACCAGGATCAATGCTTGAATTGAGATATTGTGGTAGTTAAGGGAAAAGAAATGGTATAGCTCTTGTAGCCTTTAGGATGCATCCCGAAACACTGGGACAAATTTAGAGGGGATCTCCTAACAAAAGAAACAATGAAACAATATTGTAATCAATTGTGGCCACCATATCAATTGGAAGGTAGTGAAAAATGGCCTGAAAATGGGTCTTCAAAGTTACAATAATCATGGGGAATTTCAGTTGTTATAATTGTGATACTATGGTGTGTAAATTTTCCACTTTCATTCGGTATTGTGATGCTATTTTGGTATGAGGTTTATAATGATTGTGATGAATAAATGGAAAATAGCTTGTAAATATCACTCTTACATTATAGTGTGGATTCTTGCAGTAGTGAAATTCACAGCCATTTTACCACAGTCACTAAAGCGGAAGGAATGCGGGACTCTCTGCTGAGGCGGCAAAACCGCAGCATCCAGCAAAAAAAGGCCCAGGGAGAGGGAGAGAGTGAGAGGGAGACTGCCTCCTTGCCCTGAGTGGGAAGAGACAGCTCCTGACCAAATGGGGATGCCTCTGACTCATCATGGGCAGAGACCTGAGTGATGGTAGCCCACTCCCTGTCACTAACAAGACCAGCCCTCAGGGAGTGCAAGCGACCCAGGAGTGCATTGAAAAGGACGGGCAAACAGGGCGTGGCACGACAGAAGGGCGTGGTACAGAATTTTGCATGAGCAGGGCGCAGCCCCTTTCTTGGCTTCAGAGGCTACCTTAACTGGTGATCGTAATCCTCCCAGAAGAATTATGGTTTCCACTTGGGCGAAAGCCACTGCCTGGAGGAATGTGGCAACCCAGACGGAGGTCCCATGCAGTCACACAGGTGTCCAGGTCTCTGGCTGCAGTGAGTGATTAAGCCTGCTGTTCATACTGGAGAGTGGCAGAGAGACTACGTGTGTGAGGTGCAACCAGGTGAATGTTCTTCTCAGCATGGTTGCAGAGCTTAAAGAGGAAGTAGAAAGGCTAAGGAGTATCAGGGAGTGTGAGAGGGAGATAGATTGGTGGAGCCACACCCTAATATTCCTGAGGAAACTCCACAGGAAAGAGAGTTTCCCCTACCCTCCTGCCACTAGGATGTGTTGCGCCAGGTGGCTGAACCACGAGAAACAGAAAAGCTAGGCAGCATTAGAGGAGCTGAGTTGGATATAGATAGATGAGTGCAAAATCATAACACTTCATCAGACACCACTGACAATGAGACACCTTGGACCCCGGTTACCCACAAAAGAAGCGACACCCAGTCCCTACCATCAGTACCAACAGCCGATATGATGCTTTAAGGTCCATGGACAGTCATGAACATGTACAATGTAGTGAAACTTCACAAGAAAGACACAGAGGTTATCACAAAAAGAAGCAATGGGTGCTTGTAGTGAGGGAATCTCTGTTAAAGTGCACTGAAACACCCATCTGCCAACCTGACAAAGAATAACGTGAAGTTTGCTTCCTCCCAGGTACAAAAATCCGTGATGTTGCTGAAAGGGTGCCACAACACATCGACTACTACCTGTTGTTACTCTTTCATGTGGGTATGAATGATACTGGGAGCAGGAACTTAAGTAAAAGCAAGGAAAACTATAAATCTCTGGACCAGTCACTATAAGGTGCATATGCCACCTTATTCCAGTGAGGGTCACATCAGCCTTCACAATACTCATTTCTTTAGATCCCGCCGTCACTCCAGAAACAGTGATGGATTCTGTCCCTTTCTGATTGGATGGCTTTAGGGTGCACCAGTGTCCACCAAGGCTCTATACTTTTGTGGCTCTAATGTGCTAGGCCACTGAATCCACACAGTCCAATAAGTTTGGTTGTCCCTTTCCTCCTCCTGGCTGGAGGCAGGGCACCTCTAAGCGTGAGCGCATACACCATTGTCAGCACGTGCATTATTGGGGCTTGCATTCCCATTACTCATAGCTGATGTGCTGGGATCCTGAGTCACCCACATACTAAAATTAGGTAACACCACACTGGAGACTTGAGCAGCCATCCTTTTAGAAGGACCTCTTTTTGTATTCATCTTACTCAGCAGCTTACATACTTGTGCCTGTAGGTCAGCAGTAGGTTTCTGATCCCACTTTTCCATGTTCTTTCCATACTCACTCAGGAGTGTCCATAGAATTCCTCTTACTATGTTCTGTTTCTCTCGATTCAGTCTCATAGGAGGGCGTTTCCTCTTAATGGCTGCAATGCGGCCTCCTTCCCCTGTTTGAGAAAAATGGGGTAGATGTGTTTTTTCAGCCGTTTCCTTTACAGCTGAGACCCAGGCCCAATGAGGAGCAGTGACAGCATCTTCATATTCTCATGCTGTTTTAATCACATCACCCACAGATGGTTCCATGTCTCTAGGAACCCATATAATTTCTGATAGTGTATGGTTAAATGGTGATGGTGCAGCAAGCTCAAACCTTTGCCGCATAGGCTTAGGGCATGGCGTGTGATAAGGATCTACAATGTCATCATCAGTATAGATCACATCTCGTAGAGCCAATTCTTTCAGACACCTGATAGCTTTTTCAAGTGTGGCTGCTTTGACTTGCGGGCAGTGTATTCCAGCCTTTTCCCCAAATGCCCAATCAGTACCTGCATCTTTGGCCAGGGATCCCAGCTGCCCAGCTTCTCTCTGAGTTAATGTTACGGTAGCAGCCCCTTCATTACAGCATTGGAGTAACCAAGTGAGGAGTGGTTCGCTTGCAAGATAGCCAAAGTCTTTTCTCACAATATGCGAGTCCCTCATGGAATAGGACTGAACATATACTTCTGATTCTGAGTCCTCCTCCTCGGATAACTCTGCTTTAGCTGCTTTAAGAGGAGAGGTCATATCCTCTATCTCCTCTATCACCTGGTCATTTTGTGGAGACTTTGAAGGATTAGGGCTAAGACCTGATTTTGTTTTACTTTTCTCCTAGTCACAGGGTCAACTAATAGCTCTGTGGATTGTGGGGGAGAGGCTGTGGTGTCTGCAGAAGTAGCAGCAGCAGAGCTCGCTTTCTGAACAGCACCAGTTTCTGCGGGGGTGGATGCAGCAGTTGCATCTGTAGTGGATATTCTGGCAATTCTTGCTGGTCGTGTCCAAGTTGTGGCCTTGCGTGAGGGGGGGCAGAACGGCAGTGCTGTCTTCACAAGGCGTGTACATTCCCCTAATTGTGGTAGTTGTCTTACTCCTCGCCAATATATGATAATATATGAGAATACATACGGGATAGACTACTACATGTGGGACAGACTACTCTGTTTGGTCAATATTGGTCATTTATCTTGTCCACTCCTCCCTAAAGGAGGGTTGCAGGTGTGACCTCTTTACTCCTTTTCTCTTTCTGGAGCCCAAAACATTCCTCAGAACCAAGCAGTGGTCTTGGTTCTGCATAACATTCTCTAGAAGTAACTATAAACATTGAGCGTTATCAGTCCTAGAAGCAGACACTAAGAAAATTGCTGTTAATTTCAGTAAGTGCAGCTACTTATGAGAGACTTATCTGAAAGCAAAATTACAAGACAGAAAATTAGCTCTATCCTGGCCCAAACCAGGACAATTGATGACAACTTTCTGCTGCAGGTGGCTGAGGATCCAACAAGGAGAGGTACAATGCTGGACCTTGTATTCATGAACAAAGAAGGTCTGGTCACGGATATTAAGGTTGGGGGCAGCCTTTGCTGTAGTGTCCATGACATGTTATAGTTTAGCATTGTTAGGGAAAGAAGAAGGACAATAAGTAAAATCTCTGCCCTGGATTTTATGATGGACAACTTTGTCCTCTTTAAAGATCTACTCAAAAGTGTCCCATGGGCTAGAGCTCTAGAAGGTAGGGGGGCCCAAGTGAGCTGGTCAATATTCAAACACTACCTCCTCTGAGCTTGAGATAAATGTTTCCCTATGAAAAAAAAATCAAGTAGGAGTCAGGAGACCTGCATGGATAAGCAAGGAGCTCCTCAAAAAACTCAGACAGAGGACAGAAATTTACATTATGTGGAAAAAGGGTTTGGTTAATTGGGAGGAGTATAGAAATGCAGCAAGAGTATGAAGAGATTTGACAAGAAAGGCCAAGACTCTCTTGGAACTTAGTCTGCCTTCAGAGGTGAAAGAAAACAAGAAGAGCTTCTTCAAATATATCAATGAGAAAAGGAAGAGTGGGGAAAAAGCGGGTCCACTGATAAATGAAGTGGGAGATATGATAACAGAAGATGCAGATATGGCAGAGTTGCTGAATGCCTTCTTTGCCTCAGTCTTTACTCCTATGACCAGCTCTCAGAAATCCCTGGCACTAGAAGTAAGGGAGCATAACTGGAGGGAGGAAGACTATCCACTGGTCAGCGTGAATTGGGTTAGAGATCACTTGGATAAACTGAAAAGGCACAAATGCATGGGCACTGATGGGATTCATCCACGAGTGCTGAGAGAGATGGCTGATATTGTTGCTGAGTTGCTCTCCACCATTTTTGAAAAATCATGTAGAATGGGAGAGGTGCCCGAAGACTGGAAGAAAGCCAATGTCACTCCAGTCTTCAAAAAGGGCAAGAAGGAAGACCCAGGAAACTACAGACCAGTCAGCTTCACCTCCATCCCTGAATAGGTGATGGAGCAGCTCATTCTGGATGTCATCTCTAAGCATGTGGAAGAAAAGAAGGTTATGAGGAGTAGCCAGCATGGATTCACCAAGGGGAAATCGTGCTTGGCCAATCTGATATCCTTCTGCTAAGGCATGAGCAAATGGGTAGATGCAGGGAGAGCAGTGGATGTCATATACCTTGACTTCAGTAAAGCTTTTGACACGGTCTCCCATAACATCCTCATATCAAAACTCAAGAAACGTGGGACAGACGATTGGACCGTGAGGTGGATTGATAACTTGCTCAACAACAGAGTTCAGAGGGGTGCGATCAGCGGCACTGAGTCAAGTTGGAGGCAAAAGTCAACCTCATGAGGTTCAATAAGGACAAGTGTAGATTCCTGCACCTGGGGAGGAATAACACCAACCGCCAGTACAGATTAAGGGACATCCAGCTGGAAAGCAGCTCCATGGAGAAAGACCTTGGAGTCCTAGTGGACAGTGAATTCTCCATGGGTCAGCAATGTGCCCTTGTGGCCAAGAGAGCCAATGGTATCCTAGGGTGAATCAGGAAAAATGTGTCCAGCAGGAGTTTCTCCTCCTGCTCTACTCTGCCCTGGTGAGACCACATCTGGAATACTGTATCCAGTTTCGGGCTATCCAGTTCAAGAGAGACAGGGATCTACTGGAGAGACTCCAATGGAGAGCTATGAGGATGATTAAGGGACTTGAGCATGTCTCCTATGAAGAAAGAATGGAGAGAACTGAGGCAGTTTAGTCTGCAGAAAAGAAGACTGAGAGGGGATCTTATTAATGTCTATAAATATCTGAAGGGTGGGTATCAAGAGGATGAGGCCAATCTCTTTTCAGTGGTGCCTAGTAATAGGACAAGGAATAATGGGTTTGAGCTAGAACATAAGAAGTTCCACCTCAACATGAGGAGAAACTTCTTTGTTGCGAGAGTGACGGAGCACTAGAACAGGCTGCTCAGAGAGGTTGTGGAGTCTCCTTCTCTGGAGACTTTCAAAACTTTCCTGGATGAGTTCCTGTGTGTCCTGCCCTAGGTGATCCTGCTATGGCAGGGGGGCTGGACTAGATGGTCTCTAGAGGTCCCTTCCAACCCCTGACATTCTATCATTCTATAAAATGATGAATAAGTGACGTAAGGCTTACCATGATTTTTAATAATGAGATTGCGTGTAACACCACCAATAGTTCTCTGATGGGACAATGTGGAGTGCCCTGTACTCATCATCCCCTACAAGGGACACCCTGGAAAATCAAACCTGTTATATCCAGCCCCTTTGGGAATAGCATGGCCATGATCTAATGGAAAATTCTGTTGTTATTTACCATTAGAGCATCATGCTGGCTTAAGGTGTGAAATGGGTATCCCTTCTTTAAGGGATAAATACCTTCCTTCTTGTGTTTTTAACTTTACAGTCTCTTCCTGAAGATCATTGTTACAGTCCATAACTATTATTATGTTTTATTTTTTATGAGGAAATATTAGCCACTGCACATACATGCCCCACAAATTGCAAAAAGTAACCAACTTTAAGGTTTAAGCGACCTAAAACAGTTTATTTAAGGGAAAAAACACCAAGCTGGTAAAGGGTCTCCGGAAGGGGTTAACGGTGGGGGAAAAATACAGAGAAACAGGTTTTTAAACAGATGAATCACCTAAGAGAGAGAGCTTTTAAGAAAAGATAAAAAAAAAAAAAAAAAGAAAAAGAAAGAACAGATTCGTGGTTTTTGTGGTTTTCACCCTCTGATGTACGCTTCTTTGCCACCGTTGCAGGAAGCCAATGATGTCGAAGGAAGTGGGAGAGAGTGGATCAAGTGGAAGCAAGTTTTCTGCTTTTTCCTCTGAATTTTATAGCCAAAACGTTTCTGCTTTTCAACAGTCATTGCCAAGGATTTTTCAATATGTAACTCCAGACCTTGCACTTCGTATTCAGGCATTCCAAGAATTCCTTAGCTCTTGTGAGCAGATCAGTTTTGCACCAATTTGCATTACTTGTCTGGCAACTTTGTATCATTTTCATTTTATCTTACCAGCCTGCTACTTCAAGGTGACTGTTATCATATCAAAGGAGAAGGGGTCTGCTGTGCAAAATAACTGTTATCTTTTGTAGAGTGAAGACAGAGCAAATGGCTTCTCATGATAGCTTGGATGTAATTTTGCTTGATTCGAAAGGCATTTTTTTTTTAATTTACTGACATGTCCACAATAATCATGTTGAGAGGAAAGACCAATGAGTGTCCCAGTTGGGCAATAAATGGAGTTGAAATACTAGATTACCATACCACAGGTCAGATGGAATCTCTCATGTTTAAAAACATATTTACACCACATGTAACCCTAAAAAGACATCAGTTTGTGTCAGAGAACATAACTTGGCAAGTGTACCTTTTGAACAATTGAACTAAATATGATTTTGGAGAACTAAATTTACAGGTACAGAAAGTCCCAAAGATGACACTATAGAACCACTTAGATTTGGAGGGGATACTGCTTGAAGTACAAGGAGTGAATGCAATGTTAAACTTAACTGCATCACCATATATAACACCACCACCTGAACTGAAGAAGTTGGAGCCAAGACACCAGGCTTGTGGCTATCATTTGCCTTATGATCTTTTGGACTCACAGGGTGGGGAGCATGGTTAATGAACATTAGACTAACTTTGTTTGTAGGTTTAATTGACATAGCTATTGTACAGTGCATGTTTACATGTGCTGTTTCCTCTTTCTCTCCTCTGTTTTCTCCCACCTGTATATTAGGATCATAACCCAAGAAGATGATCATCCTGAAGATATCAAGACATCTGTTTGAGCCATGGGGTGGTGTAGAGTCCTGAAATTAATACTTGTCACCACTACCTCTTCCTCTACCTTTAACACCCACACCATTGTTTGCCAAAGCATCAGAAAGTGCTACTGCTAAAATGGATGTTTGCGCTTTGGCTCGACTCTGTCTTCCTTTCTTTTCCCTGTCTTCCCTGTTATTATAAACTTTGTAGGCTATTTCAGTTAATTCAATAATAGGCCTCTGCTTCTTCAGTGCTATTAAATTTCTTTTTTGTGTCTGGTCCTGATTTTGCCATAAACCATCCATTAAACGTCTTTCTATTAATCTCAACATCTGGATCAAAGTCTGTCTACTTGTATGCAGCCTCCCATATTCACTTGTAAAACACAGATGGGGTCCCATCAGGTTCTTGTATAACATCATATAGTTTAGATATGTTCTTCTTTGGCACCAATTTTTTTACTCCATGTAATACTAGCTCCCTGTACCTTTGAATAGCCATCATTCTCTCTGCTGTATTTTGGTCCCAATTTGGATTCTGATTGGTAGGAATACTATGCTCATTGTTTCCATGTATGTCTCTCCTTTTCTTTTCTAGCTCCTTCCAATACCATATGTCTCTCTTTATCCATAAACAAAGTATCTAATAAAGCTTGCATGCATCCCCAGTTCGAAATATGATTTAATATTATTGTTTTCATCAACTGGTGAACCTTCCATGGATTTTCTCAATACAAGCCCTCAAAATGCTTCTAATTTAATAGATATGAGGTGGTAAATAGGAACATGTACAAATAACGGGCCATCCATCCCTACAGCCTGACACAGGGGTTCCTGGATAACAGGACCATGTCCCCTCGCTTGGCTAGCAAGTGGGCTGAAAGTTTCACTTCCTTCCTTTGCATTTGCAGAGACGACTCCTACCTCAGCCCCTTCCAAGCCTCTTTCATTTTGGGAATGGACTGGTGGGGCTAGTAGGGACATATTCTCCTCTAGATGAGGTTCTAGTCTCTTTTTCCTGGTCTCACATCCAACTCAGCTTTTCCTATCCTTCTCATCCCTCTGTTCAGTATCCAATATATATATATATTACATTTCCTCCTTCATGCATATTTAAGAACTTCTGTTTCCTTCTGGTACCATAATAATTTCCTAAATTCATGAAAGCATCCACATACGGTAGTTCATCTCATTTTTCTTCACGTTTACAATATAACATTAACTGCAATATAGCATTATACTATAAAGACACCCCTTCAGGCCATTTTCCCTTGTCATTCAATTAATACTGTGGCCCCCATTGATTATAATATCTTTTAATTTTACCTTTAGTCATAGGATCCCCTCCAAACTTATTCCAGTCATTAAAATATATCCCAAGGGGGTACTGCACCCATATTTCCTCTCCTACTTTAGGGCACCCTTTTTTTTCCCTTTTACTTTATGAATATTTGGTTCCAACAACCTCTGGGTTGGCAAGGATGAGGAAAACCCTCTTTCCTCCTCATGTGGACCTGAATAAGGGGCACCTAGACCTGGAAACCCAAGCTCTCCCCCCTTCTCCCAGAAATACCTCTGTTAGCCATTGCATTTTCAACTCACTGGTTGTTCCAGTGACCACAGAAGGCTGTCAGGGAATGCCCGACTAAGTGGGTTGGTACACACTGCAGTCTGGACTACCAGTCCCCAGCGCTGGAAGATATCAGATTATTCTGGTTTGGCTCAGGATAAAGCTAATTTTCTGTCTTGTAATTTTGCTTTCAGCTAAGTCTCTTGTAAGTAGCTGTACTTGCTGAAATTAACAGCAAGTCTCTCAGTCAGTGTCTGCTTCTAGGACTGATAGCGCTCAATGTTTATAGTTACAGCTAGAGAATGTTACGCAGAACCAAAGCCACTGCTGGGTTCTGAGGAACAACTTGGGCTCCGGAAAGAGAAAAGGAGTAAAGAGGTCACACCTGAAACCCTCCTTTAGGGAGGAGATGACAAGATAAATGACCAAAATTGACCAGAGTATTCCATCCCATACACATCATACTCAGTATTAATTTGAGGGATCACAAGGGTCTAATCTTCTCCTGCCCTCTTCCTTCTTCCCTTATTCACGTGTTCCTGTTTGCTTTGGCCTCCTGTGAGGATTCTGTCTCTGTCTGCCTGTGGTCCTGATCTGTGCCAGCTTGAATCTGTGTGTTCCTGCCTCCAGCTCCCAATTGCTGCTGATTCCAGGAGTCCAGCCTGGACTTTCCCAGGGCTGCCCTGCATCCTCAGTGGTGACGTGAGAGATAAGGGGGGGGAAGGAGGGATGAACATGGTATCATTTTCCTGTATATTTGTATATATTTAGTAATTTTTTTCTTTTTATCATTACTGTGTCATTAAAGCTGTGTAGTTTAGTTTCCAACCCATAAGTCTCTCTCCCTTATTCTCTCTCCTTTCTTTATCGGGGAGGGGGATTAATAGAGAGCATCTGTTATTTGGTTTAATTGCCAAGCCAGCGTTAAACCGTGACACAGATGATTCAAGAAAGGCATTGTGACCGTCCCAACTGGGTTGCCAAATTATCATGGCAAAACGGGGTCCATTTACCTGGTGTATAATAATCCCATCTGCACACAGACTCAGGGTATTTCTTTATTCCATTTCTGCGCAGGAAGAGTAGTTTCAGCAAGTGCAACTACTTACAAGAGACTTAGCTAAAAGCAAAAAGTACAAGACAGAAAATCACCTTTATCCTGGCCCAAACCAGGACATCGATAATAATTTCATGCACTAAAAAACCCTTATTGGATATCAGTTGTGAAAAATATGAGAGACATTAAAAATGTGAGAAAAAACTACTTTCCAGAAAGGGAAAAAGGGCAAATCCTCTTTCTAATGTTTAGTGCAAAAACCCCTAGAAATTATCTAGCTATGCTTGCTTTTGAAAAGGGCTAAAAGTTAGGAGAGGTATTGATTTTGGTTTATGCTATATGGCCTTCATGAAGAGATAACCTAGTGCCTCTTTCATAGAATCATAGAATTGGATGGGTTGGAAGGGACCTCAGAGATCATCGAGTCCAACCCTTGAACCACCGTTGCGGTTGCTAGACTATGGCACTAAGTGCCACATCCAGTCTCTTTTTAAATATCTCCAGGGACGGAGAATCCACTACTTCCCTGGGCAGCCCATTCCAATGTCTGATCACCCTCTCGGTGAAGAAATTCTTTCTAATATCTAACCTGAACTTCCCCTGGCACAACTTAAGACCATGCCCTCTTGTCTTGTTGAAAGTCGTCTGGCAAAAGAGACCAACGCCCACTTGGCTACAACCTCCTTTCAGGTAGTTGTAGAGAGCGATGAGGTCTCCCCTGAGCCTCCTCTTCTTCAAGCTGAACAGCCCCAGCTCCCTCAGCCTCTCCTCATAGGGTCTGTGCTCGAGTCCCTTCACCAGCCTGGTTGCCCTCCTTTGGACCCGCTCCAGGACCTCGATATCCTTCCTAAACTGAGGGGCCCAGAACTGGACACAGTACTAGAGGTGTGGCCTCACCAGCGCTGAGTACAGGGGCAGAATCACTTCCTTGGACCTGCTGGCCACCCTGTTCCTGATACAGGCCAGGATGCCATTGGCCTTCTTGGCCACCTGGGCACACTGCTGGCTCATGTTCAGCTTCCTGTCAATCCAGACTCCCAGGTCCTTTTCTGCCTGTCTGCTCTCCAGCCACTCTGTCCCCAGCCTGTAGCGCTGCATGGGGTTGTTGTGGCCAAAGTGCAGGACCCGGCACTTGGCACTTGGCACTTTACTATATACAATTAAATTACTAAGACAAAACCAATATTTTTTAAATAATTACAGTCTGGTGAAGTTCCCACTGACTAGAAAAGGGAAACCTAGCCCCCATTTTTAAAAAGGGAAAAAAAGAAGACCCAAAGAACTACAGGAAGGTCAGTCTCATCTCTGTGCCTGGCAAGATCATGGAGCAGATCCTGCTGGAAACTATGCTAAGGTACATGTAAAATGTGGATGTGTTTGGTGGCAACCTACGTGGCTTCATCAAGGGTAAATCATGCCAAACAAATTTGGTGGCCTTTTATTATGCGGTCACAGCATCAGTGGACAAGGAAAGAGCAACTGGCATCATCTACCTGGACTTGTGCAAAGCATTTGACACTCACATGTCATCATGGTCTCAAAATTGGAAAGATTTGGATTTGATGGATGGACCATTTGGTTGATAAGGAATTGGCTGGATGGTCGCACTCATTGAGCTGTGGTCAACAGCCTGATGTCCAAATGGAAAACAGTGACGAGTGGCATTCCTCAACGGTTGATATTGGGATTGGGGCTGTTTAACATCTTTGTCTGAGAATTGGACAGTGGGATTAATTGCACCCTCAACAAGTTTGCATCCGACACCAAGCTGTGTGGTGTGGTTGACACACTGGAGGGAAGGGATGCCATCCAGAGAGACACTGACAGGCTTGAGAGGTGTGCCCATACAAACTGCATGAAGTTCAACAAGAATAAGCGCAAGGTCCTGCACCTGGGTCAGGTCAATCCCAAGCACAAATACAGGTTAGGTGGAGAATGAGTTGAGAACAGCCCTAAGGAGAAGGACCTGGGGGTGTTGGTTGATGAAAAGCTCAAAATGAGCTGCAAATGTGCACTTGAAACACAGAAATCCAACTGTATCCTGGGCTAAATCAAAAGAAGAGTGGCCAGCAGGTTGAGGGAGGCATTTCTGCCCCTCTACTCTGCTCTTGTGAAACCCTACCTGGAGTACTGTGTCCAGTTCTGGAGCCTCCAACACAGAAAGGACACAGAGCTCTTGGAGCAAGTTCAGATGAGGGCCATGAAGATGATCAGAGGGCCAGAGCACCTCTCCTATGAAGTCAGTCTGAGAGAGTTGGGGTTGTTCAGCCTGGAGAAGAGAAGGCTCTGGGGAGACCTTATAGTAGTCTTCCAGTATATAAAGGGGACCTACAGGAAAGCTGGGGAGGGACTTTTTATAAGGGCGTCATGATAGGACAAGGGGTAATGGTTTTAAGCTGGAAGAGGGTAGATTTAAGTTAGACATAAGGAAGAATTTCTTTACTGTGAGTGTGGTGAGAAGCTGGAACAGGTTGCCCACGGAGGTTGTGGATGCCTCATCCCTGGAAGTGTTCAAGGCCAATTTGGATGGGGCTTTGAGCAAGCTGGTTGAGTGGTAGGTGTCCCTGTCCATGCAGGGGGAGGGGGGTGTGGAACTAAATGATCTTTAAGGTCCCTTCCAACTGTAACCATTCTATGATTCTATGATTGTAGTGGAACAAAGCTATCAGACGCCTCTGATTACCGAGAAGCAGGTGTGAGCCGGTATCAAATCCACCTGTGCCCAATTAGGGCAGGCCCCCTATATCTCGTGGCACAGCTGGTTAAGACCCAATACTGCAATGCCCAAAGCCCCGGGTTCGAGACTCCACAGAGAGCCTCACCTTGGAGGCGATGAGCGCTAGTGGCGCAATAAAGGTAATACAGTGCTCGGGAGTGAGCTAGTCTGTGGCTGTGAGTTTCACCTTTTATTGGCCCCCTGGTCTTGCACATGCTCAATAGGGGGCCCGCCCTAATTGGGCACAGGTGGATTTGATACCGGCTCACACCCACTTCTCGGTAATCAGAGGCGTCTGATTGCTTTGTTCCACTACATATGATAATAAAATTAAAATAAAAGTGTAGCCTCTTCAGGGAAGTCAGGGATTTTCTTAGTACTACTGTGATTAATCAGATTAAATACAAGTCTTTTGAATTGCGATACAGTATACAAAAGACATCCATAAAGCTGTTGTAAACTGTGTAAGTTTAACGAGAAACAGAATTTAAATGTCACCTATGTAAACACATCCGGTATTTACTAGTGAGCAATACAAGAAGCTTGGAAAATTCATTGTTTCTTGTGGAGAACAGTGACTCTTCTCTTTGTCTCCCACTTTAACTTGGGTCAGGACTGAGATCTAACTCCCTGATTGGTAAGGATCATAGCTGAAGCATGAACTTTGTGTTAATACCCAATCTTCTGCAACCCATAGAGTGCCTTTCAAGGGCTCTTCTATTGCTATTGACTCTTAGTGTTTCAATAAGTAGTGAACACCAATATACTTAGGCGGTTTTTTTTTCTGTCTTTCTTTGCAGGACTACTGTGCTGGGTTACCATAGAGAATATTTCTGTGGAATTTTCCTTCTTAAAAAGAATTTAATTTGCAGTCTGTTCCTCAGTGATAAGTTTCCATATTGAAAAGTGGTCTGTGTTTGTGTAGGGGTGGTTTATATGGACTCTGTGATGAATTAAAGCTTTATTCTGAAATCTAGAACATGGATTTAGATAGTGGATCTAGTGGTCTGCATATAGTGGAAAGAGTCTGTACCATTACTCAGCCTCTTTGGTCAGCTTCATCCATCAAGTCTGCAAAGATTTTGACCCTGCCCCAGTGAGCTGATGATAAAAGCATATGACAAGAGATGCCTAATAACAGGATTGTCTGTAATAGGAGTGGAAAGGCAACTCTTCTGTCCACAAACTGCATGTGTGCTTTGGATGATTCAAAATCTGCGAGCATGGTCAAACTGAAAGGCTAAATGCAAGCAAAAGATCATATATGAAACACCTTGAAAGAGAAATCTTTAATAGCTCCATAAGCACCCCTCTTCCCAAATTTGCAGAAAAAGCTTCTGCATTTCTGTCTTCTACACTGACATAGGAATTGGGGGTTCAAATGTATTGTTAGGTCCAATTTGAGCAAAGGTGGGTTCAAAACAAAACAATATATCCTGAAGTGGGGTAAAACTTTAACATCTGTAGAAAATGATAGAATCAGGAAAGTCATTCTCTCATCTGGTGATTTCAGTCTTTCAGCTGCCTTTTTCACTTTCCAGTAGGTATATGTGGCTTTTTCATTAGTCACCACAATCTAAATATGATGTGCTTCAAGGGCTTCCTTCATCTATTTTGCTATGACCAAATTTGTCATTTAAGCTGTGCACATTATTCCAGTCTTAAGAGTTGATTCACAACTATGTCTCTCAAGTTTTAGGCTGATATAACTCCATTGAGATCATGTAGATATTCCTTACCCCAAGGGGAAGAATAGATCTTTTGTGCTCCATTAATGTTTCTAATTCTCTCCTCAGGGGAGCTATCTTCCTTTGATAGAAATTCTTCTGAATACTCTGATTAAGGATAAAGATCTCTTTGAATATTAATTAGTTTTTTGTTGGCCTTACTCAAAATATTTAATTGTCTCTTGATCATAACTTTGAGAGGACTTAGCCTTTTTTTAATGAATTCCAATATATCAAATAATATTTCCTTTTGCATCTGTCCAGGTAATCACAACTACAAATAAGAAGACAATAAGCAGTAGCCATAAAGAGGTGTTTTGTTATGTTTCTTAAGTTCCCTTCTTACAAAATCTGTCCTCCTTACCATAGCTTTTCCTCTTTTGCTGGTCTTTTACTTAAATTATTTATACTGTAGATTACTCTGTCCCTCATGCATATAAGTTCAAGAGTCTTTTGAGTGGCTGAATCTACTGGGCCTGTACAAAGAGGAAGCTTTGTATGAAGACTAAAATGGCACAACAACTCAAGACACTTCTTTCTTGCCTCTTCCTGGAATGGAAGAGGACATGATGACCACTCATTCCATGATTCCTAATTAGGTATGATTAAATGACAAAACCCCTTACTATTTCCAACTTCGCTTTTATATGTTCAAGAGAGGGGGAGAAAGTGAAATTGCAGTTTCATTACATAGGGCATATTGTACTTTGTACTAGCAGCAGGAGAAACTCTAAACTCATCATGTTTAAGTCTTTTTTATCATTATGTAGCTTTACACATTTTAATAGATGACCACAGCAGATGACCTTTGAATTCTATGAAAAGAGGTGAAATTCCCAAAATGCCTGTTTAAAATTTCTTCTAAATCAAGATATGAAGTGAGTAGCTTATAGAATCATAGATTCATAGAATTTTCAGGGTTGGAAGGGACCTTTAAGATCATCTAGTCCCAACCCCCCTGCCATGGGCAGGGACACCTCCCACTAGATCAGGTTGCTCAGAGCCCTGTCCAGCCTGGCCTTAAAAACTTCCAGGGATGGGGCTTCCGCCACCTCTCTGGGCAACCTGTTCCAGTGTCCATTGTGGTATACACGTGGAACCGAAAATATAAAATATGTCTCTTGAATCGTTTTTTTTTCTTTTTCCTTCATCCGGCTTGTAATTACCATGTTTACCTCAATGTATGCCTGACAGACACCTAGAAGATAAAGTTACTTATCAGGTCGCCCCAAACTAGCAGGACTCCAGTAAACAAAAGATAAGAAATGACTCATCCCAGGAAGCCTGGAGATTGGCATGTATCAGGGCCATATTCAATGAAGGGAGCCCTCTTTCTTTTTGGGGTATAAAAAACCCTAAGGAAAAAGGGAAAAGCAGCTTCTTCGTCCAGACGCTCCCCATCTCGGCACCTCTGCTTCCAGCTACGTAAAGACAGAGCAGCGGCTCGAAGGGCGGAGAACCAGGAGCAGCCCCCAGCCCGAGGCCAGGCCCCGCGTGGGAGGTGATGATTTCTCTCTTTTGTTTCTCCCTTTTTTACTCTTAACGACCCTCGAGTTAAGGTGATTACTTTATACAAAGGCCTTATTGCCAGTAAACTGGCTTTCCCTGTTTTTAGAAATGAACCCTTGTAACTCATTTTAAATCCAACAGTCTGGTTATTTTGTAATTCAAGCGTCATCTCTGGGTAGTGGCTGATTTATCCTCATAATCGATATATAAAATAATAAGCAAGTTACGACACCTGTTTAAAATTTCTTCTAAATCAGGATATGAAGTGAGTAGCTTATAGAATCATAGATTCATAGAATTTTCAGGGTTGGAAGGGACCTTTAAAATCATCTAGTCCCAACCCCCCTGCCATGGGCAGGGACACCTCCCACTAGATCAGGTTGCTCAGAGCCCTGTCCAGCCTGGCCATAAAAACTTCCAGGGATGGGGCTTCCGCCACCTCTCTGGGCAACCTGTTCCAGTGTCTCACCACCCTCATGGTGAAGAACTTCTTCCTAACTTCCAACCTAAATCTACCCTCCTCTAGTTCAATTCCATTCCCCCTAGTCCTATCACTACCTGACATCCTAAAAAGTCCCTCCCCAGCTTTCTTGTAGGCCCCCTTCAGATACTGGACGGCTACAATAAGGTCTCCTCAGAGCCTTCTCCTCTCCAGACTGAATAGCCCCAACTCTCTCAGTCTGTCTTCATAGGAGAGGTGCTCCAGCCCTCTGATCATCCTTGTGGCCCTTCTCTGGACACACTCCAGCACGCCCATGTCCCTCCTGTAAAAGAGGCTCCAGAACCGGATGCAGTACTCCAGGTGGGGTCTCATGAGAGCAGAGGAGAGGGGGACAATCAATTTCCTTGACCTGCTGGCCATGCTTCTATTGATGCAGCCAAGGATACAGTTAGCTTTCTGGGCTGCAAGTGTACACTGACAGCTCATGCTGAGCTTCTCATCCTCCAGCACTCCCAAGTCCTTTTCCTCAGGGATGCTCTCAAGCCAGTCACTGCTGAGACTATATCGGTGCTTGGGATTGCCTCAACCCAGATGCCGGACCTTTCACTTAGTCTTATTGGACTTCATGAGGTTGGCATGGGCCCACCTCTCCAGCCTGTCAAGGTCCCTCTGGATGGGATCCCTTCCCTCCAGCATGTCAGCTGCACCATACAGCTTTGTATCATCAGCGAACTTGCGGAAGGTGCACTCAATGCCACCGTCCATGTCGCCGACAAAGATGTTAGGACTGGTCCCAACACTGATCCTTGTGGGACTCCACTTGTCACTGTCCTCCACTTGGACAGGGATCCATTGACAGCCACTCTTTGGGTGCAGCCATCAAGCCAGCTCTTTATCCACTGACTTAGCTTTTTTTTTAATGAATTCCAATATATCAATATTCCAATATACCACTAAACCTGACTGTGTCCAAACTGTGCTTGGGATCTGTCTGGCAGCTGGCAGGGAACTGAGCAGTTTGGGGAGAGTGCAAATTCCCTAGTCTATATGGTCTTCAGAATCTTGTGGCTTTTTTGCCCTGTTTTACTTAGCGGTAAAGATATAGTAATATGGAAAAAAATTGTCTACTTGTATGCCACACAAGGCAGCCAAAAAATATCCACACAAAATGGGATATGAATACGTAGGCTGACTCAAGAGTCATGGGGTGAAATTTAATGTGGATACATTGAAAACAGAAAAAATTGCCTCTTGATTCAGCAATACCCTGGCTCCCTGGATTTGTTTGCTCTGTTAAAGTGTATCAAACTTGAATCCACAAAAGCATGGATCCATGGTTCTGTTTACACTGTTTAAAATGTACCAAACTTATTTCCACTAGCAAAATCTCATCAACAGACCCCCCTCCCTTTTCAGCACTAAAAAGATAAAAAGCTAATGATACTAATGGCTGCCAGGCAGTAATGCAAATACAAGAATTCCAGGAAACCTGAATACAAAGGGAAGACCCATTTGCAACCATCACCATTTTGCACCCTCTAGCAATAATTGATGTAAAGAAGGAACTTTTTTACTACATAAAATTCAGTGGAAAAGGGGAAAAAAGGAAAAAAGTGAAAGAAGCAAGAAAAGTGACAGAAGCTAAAAGGAAGCAGAACTAAGGAGAAGCAGAGCATCAGTGACTTCAAAGAGACAGAAATCCCTGCGAGGAGGCTTTCTTCAGAAAGTTAAAAAAAGTTGATTAATTTGTTTAAAAGCCTTTTTTCCTTGTTTCTCTACCACTATTAACTCCTTCCTAAGACTCCTTTCACAAGTGGTGTCATTTTTCCCTGAATAAACCGTTGTAATTTGTTCAAACCATAAACCTGGTTACTTATGCAATTTGTAGGCCGCACATGCGCAGTGGCTAGCATTTCCTCACAAACAAAGCATAAATAGTTATGGACCGTGACATTTCTAATTGGCTTAGTCAGTAGTATAATATTGAGGAAAATATTAGAGCCTGCTCATAATCTTGCACACGAGTTGCAAAACTAACTAAAAAAAATAATAATAAAGAAAAATTACTTCAAACAAATGAACACTGAAGCTGTTTGTGCTAGCACCAGTGGGGTTAACGAGCCAACTTTTTCCCCCTACAAGGAGGAATTTCGTGAAAGCCCATTTGTACGCCCCTTCTGGGAACGCCTAAAAAACCATAAAGAGACTCCAAAGGAGGTGATTTACAATATGCTTTACCAACACTGTAAAAGGGGAGAATTTGATATCATCGCTAATTCTTTAAAATCTTCAGATGATTGTGCCACTCTTGATAAAGAAAACAAAAAACTGGTGAAAAAACTCAGAGCAGGTTGTTTTAATGCTCGTGCCTTTTTTCTCCCGTCCGCTATAATTTGTCAGGAGAAAGAAGAATTTTGTCAGCAATTGGAAAACATAAAAAGGGGCACATTGGAGGTATTTGGAGATATTACAAAATTTGACGAATTTGAGGAACAAAATTTTGAGGTCTGCTCTAATCCCTATCTGCTGCTAGAACACCCCCCATTTAATTCTGAATACACAACTGATGAGGGAGAACAGGGTTCCTCTGAAATATCATACAAGAAAAAGGTGTGGTTTGCTTGCAAAAAAGGGAAATGACGCTCCTCTCTTTTGAAAAATAAAATGCAGCCACAAGCGTCGAATACGCAGTCACACACACACCCTCTGGCTGCTAATTCTCCAGAGGGAGAAGTGGCGAAATTAACCAATTTGGTCAGAACCTTTACAGAATCTGGTGCTAAGAAAATTAATAAATTGGAAAAAATGGTCCATCAACTCTCTGTAATGATCGAGAGGGTCTGTACTCCATCTTCCTCCTACCATGATTCTTCTGATAGTTCAAAAGAGGAGGAAAGAATTATACCACACAAACACCTGCATCCGGTTATAAGAACAGAGCATATGCATGAGCAAGATACAGGTCAGGAACAAATAACACACAAATTCCATATTCTCCTTTAGAACTGGCACAACTGAAAAAACAGTTTGGTAGACTGCCTTCTGAAACAGATACTCAATATGTATTAAGGGTCTCATCCTCTGAAGGAGATAATATTTCACTATCAGAAAAAGAAGCCTCAGGCTATTGGGGATTAGGCGCTATGTTCATTACAGGAAATCACAGAGCTCCCTGGTCCCTGACCCAACGACCTGCTTATAATGTTTTCCTAATTGACCCCATAGCAAGGGGGGAACCCCATGTATTGCAGGGAAATCTCCCCCAGCTGATGGACAATGTGCATAAAGCTAGTGTAATTCAAATGATTCATGACTGTGTCCTAATTCTTAACTAGGACAGCCCTCTTATGCTAAAGGTAAAACCAGAAAGGATGGATATCCTCATCCGAGGGCTGCCTGGAGAACTGAAAAATGTAGCAATACAAATTAAATCTAGAACTGAAAATTCACTAAGGGACACAGAATATGCTTGGTCCGATTTGGTCAAGGAATTAACAGAATATGGCTGGAAATATGAGGTGCCAGAAGCTGATTATTTCAAGGAAACCTCTGTAAAAATCCTTCAGGCCCCAGCAAATGAAAATCAAAAACTTTATTATGCAGCTGTCACTGCAATGCCTCCCCGAATTCCCCCTCAACAGCAGGGGGAGCCCTGGGGTGAATGGACAGTTGTAAATAGAGGGGGCAGGCAGAGAAATAATACTCGCCAAAATAAAACCCCCTGAGACAGAAACAATTTGCCACAGGGGGAACTGTATCCTTTTGCAAAGCTTAAGGAGGAAGCTAGGCAAAAAGGCATCCCACCCTCACTTTTGAGCCATAATTTTACATATGGTCATCTAAAAACTTTAATAGAGGAATGTCCCACAAGGTCAAATTCAGGGGAGAGATCTAGCTAATTCACACAACTCAGGAAACTAAACAGCCCTCTCTCTGCAAAGAAAAAGAAAAAAAAAGATTCTAGAGAAAGGAGAAAGGTCCCAATCTAAATTCAGTAAATTTAACTGATCCCTTGAATAAACTGTGGGAAACCAACCCTGAAAATGAAAAGGATTGGTCAGAAAATAATAAACAATCAAATCCTAAAATATCCAGTTGTCCTGGTTTGGGCCAGGATAAAGGTGATTTTCTGTCTTGTACTTTTGCTTTTAGCTAAGTCTCTTGTAAGTAGTTGCACTTGCTGAAATTAACAGCAAGTTTCTCAGACAGTGTGTGCTTCTAGGATTGATAACACTTGATGTTTATAGTTACTGCTAGAGACTGGTATGCAGAGCCAAGGACACTGCTCAGCTATGAGGAAAACATTTTACTGTCCAGGAGGATAAAGAGGTCCCACCTGAGCCCTCCTTTGGGGAGGAACAGACAAGATAGATGCCAGAATTGACCAAACAGAGTATTCCATCCCATATACGTCACACTCAGTATAAATTTGAGGCATCACGAGGGCCGAGCCAGATCTTTTCCGGATTTCCTGATTTCCTGCTTCCCTTCCTTCACCCGGCATCCTGGAAGGATCCTGTCCGTTCGTCTGCCTGTGGTCCTGATCCGTGCCAGCCCATATCTGTGTGTTCCTGCCTCCGGTTCCCGACTGCTGCCGACTCCAGGAGTCCAGCCTGGACTTTCCCAGGGCTGCCCTACAGCCTCGGTGGTGACGTGAGAGTTATTGGGGGAAAGGAGGGAGGAATGTGGTTTCCATTTTCCTGTATATTTGTATATATTTAGCAATTTTTCCTATTTATCATTACTGTTCATTAAAGTTGTGTAGTTTAGTTTCCAACCCATAAGTCTCTCTCCCTTATTCTCTCTCCTTTCTTTATCAAGGAGGAGAGAGACATTAATAGAGAGCGTCTGTTATTCGGTTTAATTGCTGGGCCAGTGTTAAACCGTGACACCAGTCCTCCAAAAGATTGACAAAATGTGCTGAGATTGGTTATGAATAAAAATGGTGATCTGGAACTCACGTGTGCAGTTGGGCCAAAATGCTATCCTGTGACATTTGTGGTGGACACAGGCGCACAGGTATCCACACTCAAATCTGATGTGTCGAAAAAATGTGAGATTAATTAATCTCTGAAGCCGATATTCCTAACTGATGCCTGGGGTAAACCTGCTTTACAAAAAACTGCTAAAGTTTCCCTAAAGTTACCTGGAGATGAGGAGTTAATTTGAACCCAAGACATTCCTTACAATCTGTTTGGAACGGATGTTCTCATTGGTCGGGCATGGAGAGACAAAAACGTCCGCTTCTGGAACTTTGGCACGCCCACACTTAGATTGTTACAAATGGCTCCACTCCTGCCCCAAAGCAAAATTATAAATGTTAAGCAGTATTATCCTATTCCTGTAGCGGCAAAAGAAGAGATAAGAGAAGTAATTTGTGACCTGAAAGAAGGCGGCATCATTGTGCCTTGCCATTCTCCATTTAACTCTCCAATTTGGCCAGTAAGAAAACCGAATGGTAAACGGAGAATGACAGTAGACGATAGGAAATTAAATGCTGGTACCGAACAATTGACTGCAGCTGTTCAAAACATTTCAGATCTGGTACTAGAAATACAGGATTCAGCACATCCAATGCTTGCCTCCCCCAGTGTAAAAGATACGTTTTTTCAAATTCTGACTGACTCAGAGGATCAAAAATATATTGCCTTTACTTGGGATGGAATACAATATACTATCACAAGGTTGCCTCAGGGTTACAGACATTCTCCCACACTTGCTCACCACACTCTTGCCCATGAACTGGAAAACATTCTCAAGATAAAAAACAACCCAAATGTAAAAAATCTATTAATACACTGATGATGTACTGATAGGTGGTCAAACTGAGGAAGCCTGGAGAACAGTTTACGATGCCATAATTGGGCACTTAACAAGCTTGCAAATAGAAATTCTAGAGGAGAAAAGGCAACCTCCTTCCAAATAAACAAAATTTCTAGGAATGAATCAAATGGAAAAGCGGGAATAGAATATCCCTAATAATACTCTGTCTCACCTAGGAGAAATAAAAGCACCCGCAAATAAAGGGACTACAAGAAATGATGGGAACATTTCAATATTGGGGAAGGCATATGACTGATCTTTCAATCATTCCAAGGCTGTTATATGACTTGTTAAAAAACCACATTTTTGTTTAAAAAAACCACTCCAATGATGAGGTGCTAAAACTGTTACTCTTAGAGGCACAGACATTTCAAACCCTGGGACCTCTCCACCCAGATGACCCAATAACAGCAGAGTGGGGCTTTTCTTCTAGTGCTTTATCATATCACTTTTGGCAAAAGGGACCAACTGGAGCTAGAAGACCAATAAGTTTTTATTTTCAGTCATTACAGGACTCAGAAAAATGATATTCAGTCCTAGAAAAAGGTTTACTCACAGTAAGCACAGCACTTAAGGATATAAGCAAAATAATTAAAAAACAAAGGGTAATCCTCCGAGGGCCTTTCAAGGTAATTAACCATGTACTGTCTGGAAAACCACCTCCTGAGGGAATATCTCAGAAGGGAACAATTAAAAAAATGGTACAATCAAATTGAATACTTTTCTGACCTTTTCCAAATTGAAGAAGGCCCAGATAAACAATTACAAATTCAGGAACCAATTGGATCTGCAAATGAAAAAAATTTAATAATGAAAACTCCTAGTCCTATTAAAGAGGCCCAGAATACAAAAGTGATATGAAAGAAGCCTGGTTCACAGATGATGCTTCTCAGAGGGAAGGAAAGGTGTGGTTCTTTAAATCTGCTGCAATTAAACCTTCCACAAGAGAACAAATAGTAAATCAAGATAAAGGCAGTGCCCAAGCCAGAGAATTGGATGCTGATTTAAATGTTTTTATAAAACAAAAAGCCGCTAAGGAAGCTGTATTTATCTATACAGATTCCTTTGCAGTCTTTAAAGGGCTGTGTGGAATGGATAATATTTTCGGGAAATAATAATTGGGAAATTAATAGAGTGCCCGTATGGCACAAAGAAAAGGGGCAGCAGGTGCTACAAATTGGCCAAAAAATTCCTAATTTTCATGTTGTATGGGTTTCTTCTCACCAATCTAATTTGAAAGATAAAGCAAGCAAATGGAACAACTGTGTAGATGAATTGGCTAAAATTAATGTAAGTGAAATCAGAGATGCTATCAATGAAGGCGAAGTACAAGAATGGGGAAAACTGCTAGAATGGTTTCATTGTAAAAGACGTCATTCAGGTATTTTTTATTTGTATAAAGAAGCACAGTTTCTTTCCTGAAAAAGGTTTTCGGAGTTTTGCCTAAACCCAACAGCATTCAATCTGATAATGGGACCCATTTTAAATCCAAACTAGTGCAACAATGAGCTAAAAGTGAAAATATTAACTGGACATTTCATATTCCCTATCACCCACAAGCAAATGGCATTGTGGAAGGCACTAACGGATTAATTAAAAGACTCATTAAACAACAAGAAACTAAATGAGATGAGAGACTAAATATCCTGACGAGGTGCCATGCAGGAGGCCTCTGTTTAAAAAGTTCACACAGAGTGCCCCTCCTATGTACTCCTACATTTTGGGGGGAAAGGGTCTTTGGGGTAGATGATTAAACACCACCACCTGTCGGTGAATTTATTAACCAACTAAGACAGTACGAAGACAGCGTCTATCCCTTTACAGGCTTGTGTCTCAGCTGTGGAAAAACAGTTGAGGTGTACTTGGTTGATGGAATGAGAAGCAGTAAGAGAGTGTGATCATGTCTGTATGAAGACCTTCCATTTTCTTCCTTGTAGTTTAAAGCCAGTAAAGAACCAAGATGCTGAGAGATCTAGTCTTTAGCAAAATTATGGCTAGTTGAGTGCTTTCCTTCAAAGTCAAAGATGATCTGAAAAACATCAGTTAATCTAAAAATATGTGTTGTTTTGTTTTTTTTTTTAAATACTATCACCCTTTAATGTATAATTGCTGATTTCTCTCAGTGGAAACACTTGAATTGATTGTATGATTTTGTCTTCCTTCTATTCTTTTCTTAGGTTCCAAAATCCTCATCTGTCTCTATTGTCAAATGCCTCAGCTTTGTCTCTGTGGCCAGATGTAGACCTGATATGGACCTTCATGCAGACGCTAGAGGAACTGTTGTAGTTGGTGATACATTTTTTGTGTGGATTTTTCTCTAATGCTTTGGCTCACTTGCCTACCCACAGAACTTGAGCAGCATGTGATAGCTGGGGACACTGGAGAAGAGGCATTTCTTCCACTTGGAACCTTTAAAAAAGTACTAGGATTAACCACGTCCAGTTCTGGAGCCCCTTTTACAGGAGGGACATGGACGTGCTGGAGTGTGTCCAGAGAAGGGCCTCAAGGATGATCAGAGGGCTGGAGCACCTCTCCTATGAAGACAGACTGAGAGAGTTGGGGCTATTCAGTCTGGAGAGGAGAAGGCTCTGAGGAGACCTTATTGTAGCCATCCAGTATCTGAAGGGGGCCTACAAGAAAGCTGGGGAGGGACTTTTTAGGATGTCAGGTAGTGATAGGACTAGGGGGAATGGAATCAAACTAGAGGAGGGTAGATTTAGATTGGAAGTTAGGAAGAAGTTCTTCACCATGAGGGTGGTGAGACACTGGAACAGGTTGCCCAGAGAGGTGGCGGAAGCCCCATCCCTGGAAGTTTTTATGGCCAGGCTGGACAGGGCTCTGAGCAACCTGATCTAGTGGGAGGTGTCCCTGCCCATGGCAGGGGGGTTGGGACTAGATGATTTTAAAGGTCCCTTCCAACCCTGAAAATTCTATGATTCTATGAGGGTGACAGGGCACTGGAACAGGCTGCCCAGGGAGGTTGTGGAGTCTTCTTCCCTGGAGACATTTGAAGCCCACCTGGATGCGTTCCTGTGTGACCCTGCATTGGCAGGGGTGTTGGACTAGATGATCTTTCAATGTCCCTTCCAACCCCTAACTTTCTGTGAATCTGTGATTAAAGAAGCTAAAGCAAGTCCAATATTTAACTGTTTTCCTTCCTTTTTCAAACTGGGCAGTACGCTGTATATCTTCCAGGTAACTTTTTGTTTCATTTTGTTTCATTTTTGTTTGCTTGTTTGAGGTTTTTTTGTTTGTTTGTTTTTAGTGTAAGCAGTTTTCATGTTCCCTGACATTATACCACAAATCCAAGGTAATGATGGGTTTTTTTCCTTGCTTTAGAATATAAGCCTTAATTTTATGTAGTATCTGTTTTATTCAGAATATAGAAGTTTGCATCTTAACTGGCAAATGTAATTCAGCACGTTCTGTTTTGATCAGGACTTTGAGGGCATGTTGGCTCTGCTTGTTAGAGCTCAGCAGGAGTATCTTTACCATCTTGGGAGCCCCAGAAAACAACAGTGCTATACTACAAGCTATTTTGTGCAGTCAGGAGACAAACTTCTAGCTGAGGTGTTCAGCATGGTGATGAAAAGCAACTGTTGAGATACTAGCTGGATGGCAGGGTGAAATGCCTGAGCTACAGGTGTCATTATAATTTGCATCCAAGTTGAATTTTATTGCAGAATCCTGCACAATCTGTCATGTTCTTTCTCTGAAGAATGTGCGTACATTTTTGTTTTGGTTTTTGCTTTCTCTGATTTGTGAGAAAGCAAAACATGAGGTTTTGCTGTCAATCTGGACATTAAGCATATCTAGCAAGATCCATTTGATTTCACTGTATCAAGGATGAATTTGGTCTGTTGCTTGTTTGAAGGAAAAGGAGCGGAACACTGTCATTTAGATTGTCATTGTATTCTGAGAAATAGTAATGCCAACTAGTGGATTCAGTTAAAATTTCTCTACTGGTATCTTGAATTTGCTTGGGAAATGAAGGAAAAAAAGTTAAGTATCTGTCATGCAGTGAAGTTAATACTGACCTACCAAAATAACTTATTCCATTGATCTCATGAATTTCAAGTTAATATGTTAAAGCCTTCTGCACCTCACGTTAGACATCTGAAGAGGGGATGAGACACAATGCAATTCTTGTCTTCTGAGTACTTTGGTGTTTTCTGTGCCTGGCGATGTGGACAGGGACAAGGAGAGCTGTGAGGGGGTTGTTCTCAATGTAAGATATGAGGGCAGAATTCGTTTGCTTGGTGTGCCTAAAGTATGCTAACTGAATTAGTGACTAAATGTATTTTGAATTTTGTGCATCCTTTTAGCTGTTTGAAGAAATCTGAAATAATAAGTCAATCTTGTCTGTGTAGCATGTTTAACACTTTGTGTCTAATATCTTTGAGAGGGGGGTGTGTGTATGTATATATATATATACACTATATATACACACAAACACGTGTGTGCATATATGTAAAAATACTGATTGGAGCATGTAAAAATGAATGGAACCTTAAGGCCATGAAGGCAAACAGGACAAAGAAGAGTATCGGAGACATATTTAGGAGACATCTGTTCCAGGGACCTTTGTTCCTTCAGCCTTGTAGGGTTTCACAGTCAGTGAGATGCCTGAACAGAAGTGCTGGTGAAATAGATTAGAAAAAGGTACATTTTCAAAGAGGGAGGGTGCCAAGGAAGACTTGATCAGGTCAAATGAATGACTTGCAATGAGGCAAGAAGGTAGGTCTGAGAGAAGGAATCCAATTTAAAACGCAACTTGAAAATGTAGGGCAGAAAATATCTGCTTTCCTAACTTCTGGTCTGTGTCTTACAGAAACTTTTATTCATTGATACAAATGTTTTGGTTAGTGCAGCAGAGGGGTGGGGGGGCAGTGCACATGGCACAGGGGTGTGGCTCCTGTGAGAAGCTGCTGGAAGCTCCCCCAGCTCCAATTTTGGCCCTACCTCTGGCTGAGACTGAGCAGATTAGGGAAGCTGGATGCACCTCTGTGAGTAACATATTCAAGAAGGGGAAAATGAGACCTTGTAGGGCAGAGGAGAGGGGGAGGTAAAAGCAGTACTAGAGCACATGATACCAAGGTTGGTGAGGAAGGAGGGGGAGGAGGTGCTCGAGCAGAGTTTTACACGCAGCCTGTGTTAAGATGGAAGGTTGTCCCCCTGCAGCTCATGGAGGACCACGGGTGGGGCAGACGTAGATCTGTAGCCCGTGGAGAACCCCACGCCAGGGCAGGTAACTGTTCCCAAAGCAGGCAGTGACTCTGCAGGAAGCCCGCGCTGGAGCACTCCATTCCTGAGGGACTCATGTGGGAGGGGCTGGTGAAGGACTCTCTCCCATGAGAGAAACCACCCTACGTTGAAATGGGAGAAGGCTGTAAGGGGTCCTCTCCCTGAGGAGGTAGGAGCAGCAGAAACAATGTGTGGTGAACTGATCCTAAACTCCCACTCACTGTTCCCATGTGCTGCTGAGGGGGAGGCAGGAGTTGAAGTAATTTGGGCCCATGAAGAAGGGAGGGGAGGGGGGGAAGGTATTTAAGATCTGCTCATGCTTTCTTTCTCCTGTTCTGATAATTAAATTTAATTTTTTTTCTCCCCAAGTTGTGCCTATTTTGCCTGTGACCGTAATTGGGGAGTGAAAAATCTCCCTGTCCTTGTCTCGATTCGCAAGCCTTTAGTTAGATTTTTCTCCTCCCTATCCCACAGTGGGGGGGGGGGGGAGGAGGAGGTGAGTGAGTGAGTGAGTGAGTGAGTGCCTGGTTGTTACTGGCTTGGCCTAAACCATGACATTTTTTGGTGCCCCACGTTGGGCACTAATAAATCTGTCACGGTTTTAGCCAATAACCAGGTGATGGATGCTCTCTGTTATTCCCCCACTACAATCCTGGCAGTCACTGGTGCTGCCTCAGGTCAGTATAACTGCAGGCAGTTTCCATCCTGGTCCTCTCGAATCAGGGCACAAATAATCACAAGTAGACTTTTTTTTTTTCCTACTAATGGAATTCTATAATTGCTGAGTTCTGTATTAAATAAATAAATAAATGAATGTTTTGTTTAGTTTGTTTTTTTAAGCCTAGGGTTTTAAAGTATGCACATACAGTACAACTCTTCCCCATCCTGGCTGATCCCAGTCTGAGCTGCACTTCTGGATTATGTATTCTCAGGTGCATCCCCAGTGAACTTCATAAGGCTCTTGCTAGCCCACTCCTCCAGCTTGTCCAGGTCTTCCTGGAGGGTGGCTCTCCCTTCTGGAGTGTCAACCTCCCCACTCATTTTGCTGTAATCTGCAAACTTCATCAGGGTGCTCTTGATCCCAACATCCAGATCACTTATGAAGATATTAAACAGCATTGGGCCCAATATCAACCTCTGGGGGACCCCGCTTGTGACTGGTTGCCAGTTTGAGAAAGAACTATTTACTACCACCCTCTGGGCACAGCCTGTCGGCCAGTTCTCCACCCACCACACAGACCACTTGTCTAGGCCCTAACGTGTCAGTTTCTCTAGGATGAGGTTGTGTTAAAAGCCTTGGAGAAGTCGAGGTAGACAATGTCCACTGCTTGTCCTGCATCAACCAAGACGGTTACTTTGTCGTAGAAGGTGAGTGGTTTTGTCAAGCATGATTTGCCCCTAGTGAACTCATGTTGGCTTTTCCTGATCACATGCTTCAGTTGACTTGTGACAGTCCTCAGGAGTATTTGCTCCATAACTTTCCCAGGGATTGAAGTGAGGATAATGAGTCTGTAGTTACCTGGGTCCTCCTTGGAACCCTTCTTGTAGATGGGGGTGACGTTAGCCTTCTTCCAGTCTTCAGGGATTTCTCCTGATCTCCATGACTTCTCCAAGATTAGGGAGAGCAGCCTCGCAATGACATCAGCCAGCTCCTTTAACACCCTCGGGTGGATGGCATCCGGGCACATCAATTTGTATGGGTCGAGCTCCTGTAATACTTGACACACCAACTCTTCTGATGGTGAGTCTGTGTCTGCATCAACCTGGATTTTTGTTCCCATGGCCTGGGACCCAACAGCACTGGTAAAGGCAGAAGTGAAGAAGGTGTTGAGGACCTCTGCCTTTTCAGCATTGTTGGTGACTATTTCACCTCTCCTGTTTAACAGTGGGTCAACAGTACCGTGGTTTAACAGTACCGCACTAACTTGGTTAGTGAGGCTCGAACCCACGGCCTCAGCATTGCTCGGGTTTGCTGTATAAGTACCGCGCGCTAACCGGATGCGCCACTCGAGCCTCGCCCTAGTGGTGAAGAGCTCTGATGGCGCAACCAAGTTAGTGCAGTACTGAGACAAAGCTCCAGGGGCGCAGTCAGGTTAGCGCGGTGCTCATAGAAGCAGTAAAAGCCAAGCATGCCGAGGCTGTGAGTTCCAGCTTGAGCTGAGCTTGTGAGTTTGAGCCTCACCTTTATTATTGGACCCCTAATGTAGTGTAACAAGGCAACCAGGTGCCACTAATTGCCAGAGAGTGAGCATGAGCTTGTTTCAAGCCCACCCGTGCCCAATTACGGTGGGCCCCCACTGTGCATGAGCAGGACCAGGGGGCCAATAAAAGGCAGCTGGCTAAGCTGCAGTACTGCAATGCCGAGGCCCCGGGTTTGAGACTCCTCAGAGCCTCACCCTGACGGTGATGAGCGCTAGTGGTGCAATGAAGGTAATACAGTGCTCCAAGAGCAACTGCCCTCTCTGCAGAGGTGCTCAGGACTGAGCTGAGCTTGTGTCTCAGGACTAACCTTTTATTGGCCCCCTGGTCCTGCTCATGCGCAGTGGGGGCCCACCCTAATTGGGCACAGGTGGGCTTGACACAAGCTCATGCTCACTCCCTGGCAATTAGTGGCACCTGGTTGCCTCGTTACACTACACCCTAATCCTGCTCATGCGCAGTGGGGGCCCGCCCTAATCAGGCACAGGTGGGCTTAACACAAGATCATTCCCACTACCTGGCAATTAGTGGCACCTGGTTGCCTCATTTCACTACATAGAATCATGGAATCATCATGGTTGGAAAGGACCCTCAAGATCATCAAGTCGAAGTCCAACCATCAGTCCTAAACCACCTTAACCACTAAATCACAAATCTCCCAAAATGCCAAATCTACCTTTTTTTTCTTTTCTTCCCCCCCCCCCATACCCCCAGGGACAGTGACTCTACCACCTCCCTGGGCAACCAGTTTCAATGCTTCACAACTCTTTCAGTGAAGAACTTTTCCTAATATCTAATCTGAACCTCCCTTGGCACAACTTGAACTCATTTCCTCTTGTCTTATCGCTAGTCACTAGGGAGAAGAGGCCAACACCCACCTTGCCACAACCTCCTTTCAGATAGTTATAGGGAGCAATAAGGTCTCCCCTCAGCCTCTTTTTCTCCAGGCTGAACAGCCCCAGCTCCCTCAGCCTCTCCTCATAAGATCTGTTCTCCAGACCCCTAATCAGCCTTGTTGCCCTTCTCTGTACGCTCTCCAGCACCTCGATGTCCTTCCTATACTGAGGCTCCCAAAACTGCACACAGTATTTGAGGTGCGGCCTCACTAAGGCCATGTACAAGGGTAAGATCGCCTCCATGGTCCTGCTGGTCACACTGTTCCTGATACAGGTCAGGATACTGTTTGCTTTCTTGGCCACCTGAGTACACTGCTGGCTCATGTTCAGCCAGGTTTCAATCGGCACCCCCAGGTCCCTCTCTGCTGGGCAGCTCTCCAGCCACTCCTCCTCAAGCCTGTAGTGCCGGTGGGGGTTGTGGCCAAAGTGCAAGACCCGACATTTGGCCTTGTTGAACTCGTGCAATTGGCCTCGGCCCATCGATCAAGCCTGTCTAGATCCCTCTGCAGAGCCTCCCGACCCTCAGGCAGATCGACTCTTCCACCCACTTTAGTGTCATCTGCAAACTTACTGAGGGTGCACTCCCTCCCCTCATCCAAATCATCAATAAAGATTTTAAACAGGAGTGGCCCCAGCACCGAGCCCTGGGAGACACCACTCATGACCGGCCACCAGCTGGATTTAACTCCATTTAACACAACTCTTTGGAGTCGGCCATCTGACCAGTTTTTTTTATCTATTGAAGGGGGTGTACATCCAAGCCATGAGCAGCTAGCTTCTCCAGGAGAATCCTGTGGGATCAGTCAACAAATGCCATCATGGGTAAAACAGCCTTGACTTGGGGAAAGTATTTTAATTTATTGACAATTACCACCAGAGTAGGATAATGGGAAATAAAACCACATCTTAAAACACCTTCCCACCCCTCCCTTCTTTCCAGGCTCAACTTCACTGCTGGCTGCTCTGCCTTCTCCCCCTAGTGGTACAGGGGGATGGGGAATAGGGGTTGTGGTCAGCTCATTACACATTGTGTCTGCCTCTCCTTTCTCCTCATGCTCTTCCTCTGCTCCAGCACAGGGTCCCATCCATGGGAGACAGTTCTCCATGAACTTCTCCAATGTGGGTCCTTCCCAGAGGCTGAAGTTCTTCACAAACTGTTTGAGCATGGGCGTTTTCCATAGGTTGCAGTCCTTCAGGAACAGACTGCTCCAACATGGGTCCCCTAGGGGGTCAAAGGTTTTGCTGGAAGACCTGCTCCAGTATAGGCTCTCCACAGGGTCACAGCCTCCTTCAGGACACATCCACCTGCTCCAGCATGGGGATCTCCATGGGCTGCAGGTGGATATCTGCTCCACTGTGGACTTCCATGGGCTGCAGGGGGACAACCTGCTTCACCATGGGCTGTAGGGGAATCTCTACTTCAGTGCCTG
>CM041114.1:17393143-17446438 GCA_023079485.1 Archilochus colubris | reverse complement strand
AAAAAGGAAAAAGATGGGATTGTCAGCAAGCACCCCTGTTAATGAGAAGCTGGTGACACGGGCAAAGGAGCAAGAACTCTCCTTCTCCCCGTCCTCTGCTGCCGCGTGGGAACTCTGGCAGGAGGTCATTAACCTATTGGGAAACCTCCATACTCAAGAAATGAACAAAAACATAACCGGATTAGGCGGTACCTAGGGAATGGTGATCAATGCCCTAAAAGAAATAAAAGCTAAGGCGGAAGCTGCCATCACCGCCATTGCAGCACTCCCGCCGAAAGCTAGCATTGACACTAGAGCACCACCACCAGAAGCAGGATCCGGTGTTGTCCCCACAGCACCTCCGCTACCCACCCCTCCTCCTGAGTGTGGAAAAACCGGGTAGGCGTTCCTAGGACTAAGGGACAACAACCTTGCCATCAAAGGCATGAGAGGGAAGTCGCACTGTTCCATAGCCGAGTTTTTATCAGATATTGGGCTGGAGGAAGAAAAAGAAGCACCTGCTCCAAGCACCGAAAGAAATGAACGGAAGAATGTGAAGATGCCGACAGCCCATGCCCCCGAGATGGGCGGCCCCAGCTGCTGCTTGAAAACACCACTACTGCCACCTCCCAGCTCAGAAAAAGAGCATGAGAAAGAAGCAGCCACCCCACCAGCTGCACCCATCGGCCTGGAGGACAAAATAAAAGCCCTCCTGGAACAAACAAATCAGGCCATGAAATCTTTAGAAAAAAGAATGACAGACGTGGAACAACGCTCGTCTTTCCATAAATACCGAGACCCACCCACCCTCCCTGATGATGAGGAGGAGGACATTCCAACCCCGCTGTTATCAAGACAGAACAACCAAGGCATCAAAGGTGCTGTAAAACCCTGACCCGGAAGATGGTCTGGCTTCTTCTGCGATGCCATTCTCGAAGGGGATTGGGAGACCAGCACTGTTGCTTGCCCCGTTCTTCATGATAAAAATGGGCCACCTCAATTTGAACAGCACAGTTGGAAAACCTTACAGCAAGCCAAGAAGACCCTGAGAGAGGGAGGATTAAAATCGGAGAGTGGTCAGGCCATCCTGGATTGGCTCTTCACTGCTGACACCAATTGCCCCCACGCCTGCTGCAATCTGGCCAGGTACCTGCTCACCCCCTCCCAGCAGATTGTCTGGGCCAAAGAATGGGAACACCTGGCCCAAGTAGAGGCAAACTGCCCTCGAGCACCTGGGGATCCACTATCAGGGATAACCGCCGAGATGCTCACGGGCTCGGGACGCTATGCAGATGTCCAAGTCCAGCTACAGTTCCCGACTGTGCTCTACCACATTGCCGCACACATAGCCCGCCGAGCCTTCTACGTGGTTCCAGACCCTACTCCAGTCCTTTAATTTACTGCCGTCAAGTAAGGGATGAATGAGCACTTTCAACTTTTTGTTGACAGACTCTGGCAAGCTATCATGGCTCAGTAAGAGCTGGGAGCAGGGCAGAAGTAATCCATGTTCAGGCTGCTGGCGTTTGAAAACGCTAATCCGAGAATGAAGTCGCTGTTCTCCACTTTACCAAAAATGGCTGATGTCTCGGAGATGCTAGAGGTAGCTTCCAGGGCCACCCAAACACAACAAAACCAAGACACGGCCTGTACCTTTGCCACTGCCCTGGAACCCACCCAAAAGCTCCTCACGGCAGTTGTGCAAAAACTAGACAGAAGGGAAAATCAATACAGAAGAAGAAATCAATCAAGCAAATCCACCCCTGTCTGTTTTTGATGCGGAGCCACAGGCCACTCAGCAAGAGCTTGCTCAGCCACAGTGTGGTGTGACCGATGCCATAGAGAAAACCACAACAACCTGGAATGCAGGTCTACAAAAAAACGGAAGGCGCAGCGTGCAAGGCCCCTGTGCCATGACACGAGTAGCCGGGCCAGCGCTTTACACCAGCTCCCATCCCAAGGCACAAGGGGAAGCCTGGGCATCGATGTGCCCTCAGCCATAGACTTCACGCTCACTACAACACAGGTGCACAGGATACCGACAGGAATTTATGGACCAATATACCAAGAAAATAGCACGGTTGGAGCCTTACTAATGGGCCGTTCTTCCACTGGAGTTGCAGGACTTCTTGTGCTCCCAGGAGTTAGAGATGCAGATTATATAGGGGAAATAATGATCACTTGCTTTACATTAACGCCCCCCCCTGATAATCAAAGCAGGAACTCGGCTAGCACAACTGGTCCTCCTTCCAAAAATGAATCTGGGAAAGAACTCCCCTGTGGCACGAGGCAGTCAGGGCTTTGGATCTTCTGGAAGCACTCTGGTAACCTTAGTGCAACAGATGAAGACAAGGCCCATCATAATTGTAAAGTTGACCGCTGGAAAAGAGGTCAAGACCCTTTCCATGATGATGGACACCGGGGCTCATGTTACAATAATCAACCTTAATGTGTGGTCTCGTCATTGAAAACTTATCACTGCCCACGATGCCGTGCAGGGAATAGGTGGTGGTTCCAACCCCCTTCAGGACCTTAAACCTGTGCAATTACAGTTTCCTGAAGGACAAGCGGTAACCGTACGTCCCTATGTGTTGCCATTACCAGGACAACTAGGAGGGTTGGTTGGCACGGAAGTGATGAGCCAACTAGGGGCCGTTCTTTCCATCCGCGAACCCATCCAACCCCCTCAACATTTTCAATAAGGGCCACTGCAGAAGTGCCGCCAACTCCCAGACTGCAGTGGAAGACAGTCACCCCTGTCTGGGTGGAGCAGTGGCCCCTATCTAAAGAGCGCCTAGAAATCACCAGCCGTCTGGTAAAGGAGCAGCTGGATGCAGGACACATCCAGCCGTCTGTCAGTCCTTGGAACACGCCCATCTTCGTAGTTCCAAAGAAGACAGGAAAATGGCGACTACTGCACGACTTGCGCAAGGTTAACAACAAGATGTAGCCAATGGGCGCCCTCCATCCCGGGCTGTCCCTACTCACAATGTTTCCCAGAGGCTGGCACCTTTTGGTTTTTGACCTTAAGGATTGTTTCTTCAACGTTCCCCTACATCCTGAAGACATGGCTCGCTTCACCATCCCATCAACAAAAGCGAACCTGCGAAGCGATACGAATGGGTAGTGTTGCCCCAAGGGATGAGAAATTCCCCAACGATATGCCAAATGTATGTGGCATGGGCAGTCTCGCCGATCCGAAAAGAAATGCCATACACTCTAATCTACCACTATATGGATGACATACTACTTTGTCAGGAAGCCCCGTTCCCTGACAACTTTAGTCAAATATTGATCGATTGACTGAAGACAAAAGGATTAATAGTAGCTCCTGAGAAAGTGCAAACACCATCGCCCTGGAGCTATTTAGGGTGGCAAGTTACTCACGCCATGGTGAGACCGCAAAAACTAGAAATGATCAGCTCGATCAAAACATTGAATGATGCCCAAAAGCTAGTGGGCGAGCTTCAATGTGTTCGACCCATTATAGGTCTCACCAACGCGGACATCCACCCCTTTTTGTCACTTTTACGGGTTATAGGTTCGGAGCCCTGTCTGTGAGTCTCTGCTGGAACATCTGGTTGGACCTTGAAGGGCCGTGCCCTAAAGGAGGTTCATGTTTCTACATCTTTGTTTTTTCCTTTTACCTTAATGACTCTCTTTCCAAGGTGACTAATTTATGCAAAGGCTTTGTGCTAGACTGGAAACTGGTTTTCCCTGTTTAAAAAAAACCCTTGTAACTTTCTTAAATCGTAACGCCTTGTTATTTTTGTAAAATTCACACGTCATCTATAAGTAGTGGTTGATTTTTCCTCGCAATCAAAATATAAATAATAACTCTAATCGTAACAAACGGGCTGCCCAGAGGTGTTGGAGTCTCCTGTTCTGGAGACTTTCAACAGAGACCTGGATGTGTTCCTGTGTGTTTTGCCCTAAGTGATCTATCTTTGGCAGAGGGGTTGGACTGGATGATCTCTAGAGGTCCCTTCCAGCCCCTTATGTTCTGTAATTCTATGATTCTATGACCTCAGTCCCTGAGACAGTGATGGGGTCTAGCCTGCTCCATGCAGGTGAAGGACAAAGAGGGTATTGCTGAAGCAGAGTGGGCAGGGGACAGAAAGGCATAGGGTGCACCTAGCCTTTAGCAAGCCCTTTGACATGCTCTACCATTGTTCTGGTGTAACCAAACTGGTGATGTCTGGATTGAAGAGGTGAAGGATGTGGTGGGTGGGAAGTTCACGAGTTGATGATGCCAGCAGTGATTGAAAGTCCTCCTGGAAAGCAGTGACGGTGCCTCAGTGTCCAGCACTTGTGCCAGCACTGTTGCCTGTCTTTATATATGGGCATGATCACTTCCCTACTCCTGCTGGCCATGCTCTTTCTGATACAAGCCAGGATTTTGGTGGCTTCTTGACCACCTGGGCACACATCTGGCTGATACTCAGCTGTCTGTCCACCCGCTCTTACTAAGGCTGATGCTGTGGGCAGGATTAAGAAGTGAATTTCATGGGGACATTAACAGCACAGTCTCGCACTGATAGCAGTGAACAATTGTTAATGAAACAATTTCACCATAAGCCTTGGGCTATCAGTAAGAACAGGGCTACTTAATGCATACTTTGTAACCGCAGGAACAAAGCCTTGGGACATCAAAGGTTAAGGAGTAAACAAGGCGATTGGATTAGGGGACCTGGTTAAGGAGCATGGCGCTGTTACAACATCCGCGAAGATGCTTGAATGTGATAAACAAGCTTTGTACGTTAACTGTTTTGTAGCCAATCATGTTAAAACTCGTGTAACAAGATGTAGAGACTACTGGTATAAATATAGCTTTCTGATTCAATAAAGAAAGACAATTCGTTTGTATCAAACTGTGTCTCCGTCTCACACTGCGACAAATGGTTACCCCGATGTGATTCGGGTTGAAAATTTTCCGGTCGCAGGTCTCCAAGAACTTTGTTTGAAGAAGAAAGGCTGGGAAGAAGCCGGTTATTGGTGCGCACCACTCATCACCTCCTCGTGATTGGCAGGTGAGCTTGGAGAAACTTTTTTATTATGGGTTCAAATATTTCAAAAGAAGAACGAGACGTTTATGTTAGTTTAAAGACTTTACTTAATAAGGATAAAAAAGTTATATCGGGCCATGATTTAAAACTGGTTTTAAAATGGGCCCGTGAGCATTTTCCCGACATCGATTCAGTCTCTACTTATGACCCTTCATTTTGGGACGAGGTCGGAATTAAATTATGGGATGCCGCTACACAGGGCAATAACGAAACTGCCAAGCTCTTAGCTCCTTGGCGAATACTCTTTGAAACTTTAAAAGGAAAAGAACCTACTACTCCATCTGCCCCTCCGCTGCCAATCACCGCTGCTATGGTGAATGCGGACTCGGACCCAGACCCCTTTGACCCAGGTCCTGTCGATCCTGAATCGGAACCCGATTTATACCCTGATGATTATGAAGATCCGCGAAGTGTGTGGGCGGCGATTAGGGTTGAAGCACAGAAAGCGGGGGAAATGGACATTACCTGCTTAGTTGAAATCCCTCCAAAGCCAAAACCCCGTAAAAAAGACAGAGGATCTGTGATAGTTGCGCCCGTAATATATGGTGGGCAAGGGCAACCACGATGGGCCGCGCTGAATTTCTCTATTGTAAAAGAATTTCTCCGCACTGCAGCAGAAAACGGCTTAAGCTCTCATTATTTTCAAGGCTTGTTTGCAAACGTTTGCGAGGCGCATGTACTTACTCCTTATGATTTAAAATCTATTGCTGCCCTCCTTCTCAATCCCGCGCAACAATCATTATGGGAATCGCGTTGGAGAACGGCGGCAGAAAAGCTGCTGCGGGAGTATGCAGCCGGAGATAACCAGCAGCTGCAAACCCTTACAATTGACCATCTCATGGGTACGGGTGAGTTCGGCGACCCCGCGAAACAGGCCCGACATATTCCGAGAAAGGCACTGAAAGACAATATGCATATAGCAAAGAGAGCCTTCTTAAAAATCCCTAATGCAAATAGGCCTGAAAAAGCCTTTACGACAATTTCTCAAGGGCCAAAGGAACCTTATATGGATTTTATTTCAAAGTTGCAGGACGCCCTAGAAAAACAAGTTGATAATACCGAAGCCCGTGGTATTCTCCTTCTTAAATTGGCTGTTGAAAACGCTAATCCTGATTGTAAAAAACTCCTGAAAACTTTACCTAATCCTAACCCAACTTTAGTTGAAATGATGGAAGCCTGTAATAGGTTTGGATCTTCCGAACATAAATACGAAGTTATGGCAACGGCATTTAGAAATATCCAGCTTACTTCGGCACAACCTAGATCCTCGGGGTCCGTCCCTATTTGTTACGGCTGCGGGAAAATGGGACATTTGCAGAAGCAGTGTCGAATTAAAACATTAATTCCCATTTGTACCCGGTGTCGAAAAGGTCGGCACTATAATAACCAATGCCGTTCTAGGCTTGATATTGATGGGAACGTGATACCTCAGTGGCAGAATGCTCCCCAGTGAAACGGGAGGCAGAGCGCGGGCCGGCGCCGCGCTCCGACATCAAATTACATGCCGAACCAGCAGATGTACAACCCTCCGCTACCACAAACGCCAGCGGTAATGCCGACACAAACACCATTCGGGCCACAGGTGGCAGCGCAGGCCTGGATCTCTTCACAGAATATGCTGTTACATTAACTGATACCACTGTTCACCTCATATCGACAACAATGAAAGGACCTTTGCCATCAAAGACTGTAGGACTTATTATCGGAAGATCGTCTACTACATTTTCTGGTCTTTTTGTTTTGCCAGGGGTCATTGATGAGGATGCCATCGACATTTCCATCATGGCTTGGACCCCAACACCACCTTGTAATATTCCAAAACATAGCCACATCACCCAGATAGTGTTAATATACGGTGCAGCTGATTTAGTTACTCATTCCTCCACTCAAAGAACAGGAGCCTTTGGCTCAACGGGAGCTCCACAAATTTTTTGGTCTCATCTTATTGGCGAAGATAGACCACTTATTACGTGTCATGTTTCTTATAATTCTCAACAAATTACTATCACAGGTTTAATAGATACGGGAGCAGATGTTACGGTTCTTTCCAAATCTAAAGGGCCACCAAATTGGTCCTTAGTGCCTACTCCGTCAGCACTGGCGGGAATAGGTGGCACGGGTACCAGTTTTCAAAGTCAATTTCATGTTCAAATCAAAAATCCCCAAGGGCAAACAGCGACAGTTAAACCGTTTGTCTGTCCGGTCCCAATTAACCTTTGGGGTCGGGATGTTTTATCACAATGGGGAATGCGACTAGAGACTCCTTTATAGTAATGGCCACTGACGTAAGGCACAGAGTACCCAAAATTACATGGAAAACAGAAGACCCTGTGTGGGTCTGGGAGGAGAGCCATTATCCTCTATTTCCTCTATCACCTGGTCATCTTGTTCAGACTTGGAAGGGTTAAGGCTCGCTTCTGATTTCCATTGTTTTCCTTTTCTCCTAGTTATAGGGTCAACAAGTAACTGTGTGGGCTGACGGGGAGAGGCTGTAGTATCTGCAGCAGTAGCAGCAGCAGGGCTTGCTTTCTGAGCAGCAGCACTGTCTGTGGGAGTAGAGACAGCAACTGGAGCTGTAGCCGATACGCTGGCAATGCTCGCCGGCCTTATCTGAGTTGCGCCCTTGCGTGAGGGGGGCCGAGAAGCGGCTGCAGAGGCAGGAGTGGGGGTGCTCTCTTTACGAGGTGCACTCGTTCCCCTAGTTGTAATTGTCTTACTCCTCACCAACATATGATAGTACATGAAAATATTCAAAGACACCTGAACAATAATGCCTACAAGGATCAGGAGGTTCAAAACTATAACAATCATAATGCCATTTTGATAAGAATCCATTGAACTCAGCCCAAGAGTGGTATATTTCCTCAAAAGAAGGCTGAAAATGTAATTACCAACAAAGTTCTTAATCCTTCTACGAAACACCACTACACCATGCACCATGATATACATCAGTATTGAGGACCATATTGCAACGATGGTTCTTAAGCATTTCTTACGGAAGAAAAACCACATATTAACTGTTGGGGAAGCAGTTCAGAAATATACAGGTTGTGAGCAATCCTGACTTACTTCAACTTAGGCTACATTGGGTTAATACTTATTGAGGCCTAGTTAGAGGCCTGAGAATAAGCTAATGGGAAAGAGATAACTAATTGGCAACAGAAGAGGAAAATAATTATGTGAGAAGAATCTTTCCGTGAGAATGGTATGTGTGGTTGGAGTACAAGGCCACCTGCATGATAAGATGATGTAAACAAGGCTTCTCTATATAAAGTGAGTGCAAGTTGCTAATAAACGATTTTCCTGCAATCATATTGATGCGTACATGGAATCCTTAAGCCTCCGCAGATTGCTTTCCCACAAATGGCGCCCGAACAGGGACTAAGGGTGGCCCGGACCAGGGTCTAAGGACGGCCCGGACCAGAGACTCTTATGCTGTTGCTTCCAGGAGCGATAAAGACAGCTGGAATAAGAGGGCGGAGAGGCCAGTCGAAAGGAGATTGCTGCCCCGGCAATCGATGTAGCTGGTGCCCGGCTACGGAATAAACGAGCTCGGAATTGAAGAATCTTGCCCTGATCAGGTGAGCGGCTGGGGAGGAGATGGGGTCTACACTCTGATGTACAACAAGAAGAGACAGTAGTTAAGCTCCTCCAATATATTCTCTCTAAGAGAGATTTATGACACGAAGGCAGGACCTTACGTGAATTACTGAAATGGGCACAGGGTAGAGACTTGATCCCCTCGATGGGTACTGTTTTTGAGTTACCTACTTGGGAAGCCATAGGTATTGCCCTATGGGATAAAAGTAGCAACAGAGATAAGGAGGCACAACGCTTAGCGACACTTTGGAAATTGATTAGAGAAACCTTAAAAGAAATGAAAAATAAGAGGTCAGCAACAGCCTCAGCGTTTGCTGTCTTAACATCTGATCTGCCAGTACCGATGAATGCTCAGGGTATGGACTTGACCTCTAAACAGTTATTTGAGACACCTAAAATACCCTTACCAGCACGTGAAGGGTGATTCAAATTCAGTCAACTGTGCCATTTGACCCTGGGGGTCGGATGAAAAGCAAAAATGGGACCGAGAAGCAAGACCAAAAGCGACCGAAAACACCACCAGAATCATCGGAGGACCCAGAGGGAGAGAAGCCGGAGAACACAGGCGAGAAATCTTGGAATGCAGACTCCCGACCTTGCCCCCGCCTGCCGTGGCTCCCGACTGCTCTGCCACCTTTCCACCTTGGAAGCTTGATTTATCTTCTTGACCACAGCTGCCATCAATTAATCCTCTGCTTCACCCGTCAACACCATCAGTGCCTGCTATAGAGCAACAACCAAGGAAGGAACTGGCACTCGGAGACAAGCAACTAAGGAAACTGCTGAAGAAGCTGACAGAACTGGAGACCAAGGATGAGTATACCCCTGAAAAAACCCTAATTTTTGCTCCAGGGAACATCCCGAACAATGGGGCACTAATCCATTTTTACCCCCTGATCCGTTCCCTATTCCTGCTCCTATTTCCCTTAACCCTTTAACACCCACTGCTCTACCTCTTCCAGATCCAGCATGGGGAGGGGAGGGTAGTGGGGGGAGTGGTAATGTGTATCCAGTAACTAGATGGAAGGGAATTATTCAAATGCTATAGTTGAAGGAGAAATGGTTCCCAATATGAGTCCAATGGTTTTCCAGTGATTGTGGGACCAGGATGAGGAGGTCAATGGGTTGCATTAGATTGGAAAATGATAAAAGAAGCCAAAGGTGACATTACAGTACAGTACAGTACAAGCGCAGTACAATTTGAAATCGGTTTGAGTCATTTACTCAATCTCTTTTGCAACATCTTTTTACTGCTCAGTTGTTGATGCCATATGACACAAAAATGCTCATTGATACTCTGTTAACTCCTTCTCAACAATTGCAATTTCATCATAAATGGTAAATGCTGTGTGAAAATGCAGCTGTGATTCCTAGACAGAGCACCGATGCATTACAAGGAGTGCAAGCACAAATGTTACTCGATGCTTGTTCTTTTGTACATGCAGATTTGCAGGCATGGTTTCAAACTGAAGTGTTACAACTTTCACAAGAATTGGCATATAAAGCTTTGCAAATTGTTCATGATCCTGCACAAACAACCCCTTTCTTTTACAAATATTAAACAGAGAGAGCAGAGTCATATTCAAAATTTGTGGATCACATATATTCAGTGGTAATGTCACATCTTGATTTGTCAAAAGAGATGAAAAAAAAAAAAAAAAAAAAAAAAAAAGAAAAAAAGAAGAAAAAAAAATTTTTTTTTTTTTTGTATGTCGGCATATGACAATGCTCATGAAAAACCTAAACATGCATTAGGACTACTCCCCAAAAGGTGCTACAGCAGCCCAATTCTTAGAAGCTGCTTGAGGTAAAGATCCTTAAGATAAAGCTGCTTAAGAACCATCATGGCAATATAGTTCTCAATATTGATGTATATTGTGGTGCATGGTACACTGGTGTTTCATACAGAGATAAAAAACTTGGTTGGTAATTGTACTTGCAGTTTTGGTTTGGGAAATTGTACCATTTCATTTTGTTTCAGGGTAACTTTACCAGATTTAAGTAGCAATATCATTTCATTTTTGAATCTTCTAGTGGTTGTTAGTTTTTCTTATATATTGGTGAGAAGTAAGACAAAAAACAGTTATGAGAATGAGTATGCCTTTTTGGAGGCTGGAAGTTGCTGCGGAGAGTGAGTTGCTCCTGGTACGGAGAGCACCCCCACTCCTGCCTCCGCAGCCGCTTCTCGCCCCCCCGCACACACTGCTGCTGCTCAGAAAATGAGCCCTGCTGCAGACACCACAGCAGAGAAAAAAAAAGTGTGTGTGTGTGTGTGTGTGCTTTTGCTGTTTATAGGCTTGGAGTTTTGTCTCTAAACAATTTTATTTGGCTTTTTGGGCTTCAATTTGGCAACCATGGAGGAAACCAGGACTCCACCGTGCCGTGACCCGGGAGGGGTCTGGGGACGCTTTTGGGGCCCCCCGACTAACTTTTGTCGGATAAGCCTCCTCTACCCCCTTGGTTCTACGCGCCAGTGGACATCTGAACTTCCTCATACTAAAAAGTTATTTAAGCCCTTCCACTGTAGTGTGAAATGTGCTTTTAGTATGGTGTTGTATTGATAACAGGTTTTTGTTAATGTTGTAATTCATGTGATCGTTTATATGTTGATTATGGGATGCGTTGTCTATATGTTGATTGTTGGTTATGCTATTTTGTTGCACTGCTAAGCAGATGAACTTAACTTCTGATATTTTAAAACAGATGCTAAAAGATGTTGATAGTGTCAGACATGCAGTTTTACAACATCGTGCTGCCACTGACTTTTTATTGTTAGCTTTTAGGTTATACTTGTGAAGACTTGGCTAGAGTGTATTTGCATAAATTTAGCTGATCATTCAGAGTCAATTCACAACCCAAAACTATTGATTAAGATAACATGAAAAAGTTAACTGTTGTATATACTGGGTTAAATGAATGGTTAAATCATTTAAGTATATAGGGATAGCTTAGAGATTTAATTAGACAAGGTTTATCAATTATATTTGTTATTATTGGTTTTGATAAAAAAAAAAAAAAAAAAAAAAAAAAAAAAAAAAAAAAAAAAAAGAAGGAAAGACAAGGGAAGAGCGTATACCCTTATGAGAAGAAAAGAAAAAAGAGCGTGACCTCATGATGAGAGCACTAATGAGTTATCAATAACATTTGTGATCAAACTGGTCAATGCAACAATTAGGCCTAGAATATAAGTGAAAATTTGAAATTTGGGTTTCTTGCTGTTTCATTGGTATCACACATAGCAAGAAGAAAAGCCTTTGGTAAAGAATTGATAAAAATCATAAAATATACCAGTTAGCTTGTTGGCTTACAGATTTAATTAGGCAAGGCTTATCAGTTATATATGTTATTATTGCTTTTATATTACTAGTATGTTATTATTGCTTTTGTATTAGTATATATGTTATTGTTGCTTTTGCATTATTGGTATGTTATTGCTTTGCATTATTAGTATGCTGCTTATGACAATATATCATTAGCATGTTACCTTATGTAACGAAATAAGTCAGAATTGCTCAAAAAACAAAAAGGGGAATATGTTGGGGAAACAGTTCAGAAATATACAGGTTGTGAGCAATCCTGACTTACTTCAACTTAGGCTACATTGGGTTAATACTTATTGAGGCCTAGTTAGAGGCCTGAGAATAAGCTAATGGGAAAGAGATAACTAATTGGCAACAGAAGAGGAAAATAATTATGTGAGAAGAATCTTTCCGTGAGAATGGTATGTGTGGTTGGAGTACAAGGCCACCTGCATGATAAGATGATGTAAACAAGGCTTCTCTATATAAAGTGAGTGCAAGTTGCTAATAAACGATTTTCCTGCAATCATATTGATGCGTACATGGAATCCTTAAGCCTCCGCAGATTGCTTTCCCACAATCCCATCTCCATTTTACGATGATTTCGGTGGATCCAGCTCCCTGGTCATCCGTAAACAAACAGGTCAGATTAACATCAGATCCCTCAGGCATCAACAGGTAAGGTTCAAGTACATTAACTTTTACAAAGGTTTCTGTTAACACAATCAAGCTTAGGAAAATCAGTATCCCTAAGATCTGCTTCTGAACACCATCCTTGTTGGAGACAAAGGCTCTACTGACCATTGGGTGGGGACCTTCTTGACCCTGGTGTAGTGAATCCAGTTGTCGATTCCATCGACCTTGACGGCCGTGTAGGTGGTCATGATCACCTGGTGAGGACCATCCCATGTCTCCTTCAGTGGTTCCACTGACCAGTTCCTGATGTAGACTTGGTCTCCTGGAAGGATGTCGTGGACCGGATTTTCCAGGGGTAACGGTCGGTTCCACTGCAACGCTCCTCTAAGTGCTGTAAGGGTCTTATTCAAAGACAACACATAATTTAATATCACCTGATCCCCTACCAGATGAGGGTCCCCTTGGTAAGTAACAGCATGGTATGGTTTGCCGTACAAAATTTCGTACGGACTTACCCCTATCTTTTCCCTTGGTTTAATCCTAACTCTTAACAGAGCCAAAGGCAATGCCTGCGGCCACTGGATTTTTTTTGCTTCTTGGCAAATTTTCTTAATTTGATTTTTCAATGTTTGATTCATCCGCTCTACCTTACCACTTGATTGGGGTCTCCAGGGCGTGTGCAGATTCCAAGTTATCCCTAGTATTACAGAAAATCTCCTGCACAATCCCTGCAGTGAAATGAGGACCCCTATCAGATGATAGCCCCAACGGCACCCCAAATCTAGGGATGATTTCTTTCAAGAGTGTTTTTACCACTTCCTTTGCCTGATTGGTCCTGCAAGGGAAAGCTTCTGGCCATCCCGAGAATGTGCACACATACACCAACAGATGTTTGTATGCTTGGGCTTTTGGTAACTCAGAAAAGTCTATTTGCCAATAATCTCCTGGTTGTGGACCTACCTGTAACTTACCTATTTGTACCTGCCTTCTTACCACTGGGTTGTTTTTGATACACACCGGACACATTGCATTTACTCTTTTTGCCAATGTTAACATCTGGTTTGAGAATATTTCATTTTTCAAAAATTTTACCATTGCCTCCGCACCCCAGTGACACTTATTGTGTTCTGTTTCCAGTACTGTCCTCATGATTCTCACCGGCAGGATCACCTGTCCTGTTGGGGTCACATACCAACCCTTGATGTTCTTTCGTACCTGCAACATCCGAGCCAGCTTCTCGTCCTCTGGCGAATAATGTGGTTTGTCTTCCATGTGTGCAGCGGCAGGGTTACCCCGAGCCGGTAGCAAAGCTAATTGAGTCCATACCTCTCTGGCAACCTGCTTTGCCACTTGGTCCGCTTGTCGATTTCCCTGGAACTCTTTTCCTGGATTGTTCCGATGTCCTTTGACGTGCATCACTGCAACTGCCGATGGTTTGTAAATTGCTTCCAGTAACATAATTATCTCTTCCCTGTGTTTGATTGACGACCCCTGCGAATTAAGAAGTCCCCGCTCCTTCCACAGAGCCCCATGCACATGTACTACTCCAAATGCATATTTGGAATCAGTCCATATGTTAACTTTCTTCCCTTGACTCAAAACCAGGGCTCTTATCAGGGCCCAAATTTCTGCTTTCTGCGCTGACGTGCCCGGGGGCAATGCTTTTGCTTCCACTATCTGCTGTAAGGTAACCACTGCATACCTGGCATACCTGGTACCTTTTTCCACAAAGCTGGACCCGTCCGTGAACAATTCCCAATCAGGGTCCGGCAGTGGCTCATCCTTCAGGTCCTTCCGGCTGGCGTACACTTGTTCGATTACCTCCACACAGTCATGTTCCAGCTCTCCTTCTTCCTGAGTGGACCTGAGGAATTCTGCTGGGTTAAGGTGATTTGTTATTTTCAGCTCCACATCATCCTGTTCCCTCAATTGGGCCTGGTATTGGAGCATCCTGCTCGACAAGAGCCAATGGCCCCCCTTTTGTTCCAATACTGTGATGACCATATGAGGCACATAAACTGTCATGTGCTTGCCCAACGTTAGCTTGCGTGCTTCTTGGATCAGGATTACTGTGGCTGCCACTGCTCTTAGGCATCCTGGCCATCCCCCACTTACTGAGTCCAATTGTTTAGAAAAGTACCCAACCGGTCTTTTCCAAGACCCCAGTTTCTGAGTGAGCACCCCTAAGGCCAACTTTTGCCTTTCATGTACATACAATTGAAAGTCCTTGGTTAGATCCGGTAGACCCAGGGCAGGTGCTTCCTTGAGGGCCTGTTTTAACTCCCGAAATGCTTTATCTTCCGTGGGTCCCCACTTAAATCTCGGTTCCTTCACAACCTCATACAGTGGTTTGGCTGTCAGCCCAAAGTTGGGGATCCACAGTCGACACCAGCCGATCATTCCTAAAGAAGATCTTAGTTCCTGGTTATTACGGGGTACTGGAATTGCACATATGGCTTGTATGCGATTTACTCCCAAACGGCGAACCCCCTGCGAAATTTCACATCCTAAATAGATGACCTTTTGTTTGACCAGCTGTGCCTTTTCTCTGGATACCCGGTATCCAGCCTGTCCCAGCATATTTAATAATGCAATGGTTAATTTGAGGCAGAGACCTTGTTCTGTGGTACCCAGGAAAATCTCATCCACATACTGCAACACCACATAAGAAAAAGGCGAATCTTTTACCTGGGTAATCTTCCATTCCTCAAGTTCCTTGGCCAGCTGGTTACCAAATATGATGGGCGAGGATTTAAATCCTTGGGGAAGCCTGGTCCATGTGAGTTGGTGCTTTCGTCCCGTGTCGGGGTTCTCCCATTCGAATGCAAAGATATTTCTGCTTTCAGGTGCCAGGGGTATGCAGAAGAAGGCATCTTTTAAATCAATTACTGTAAACCACTGAAATTTCTCAGAAACAGATGTTAACAATGTGTACGGATTTGCCACTACAGGATGTATATCTTTGGTGATTAAATTAATTGCCCTTAAGTCCTGCACTAACCTGTAATTACCATTAGGCTTTTTGACCGGGAAGATAGGAGTGTTGAATTCAGATTCACACTCCTGCAAAATTCTGAAACTTAAGAACTGAGTTATCATGGGTGCTATTCCCTTCCTAGCTTCCAGACTAATGGGGTATTGCCGTACCCTCACCGGCTGGGCCCCTTCTTTTAATTCCACTACCACTGGTACTGCCGCTTTTGATTTACCTGGGATCCCTGTTTCCCAAAGCCCCCGAAGCCTTTCCCCAATCCAGCGCCACCTCTCTTTCAGGGACCTCCCTGGCCGCCGCGCCGGACCCCACCGGCCCCGACGTCAACCCTGGCGACTCGAGCGGGACGAGCTCCGCCCGACGCAGACAGCCGCCCGCCCGTGCGGGGTGGCCGGGGGAGAGGCCCGCGCCTCCCCCCCCCCCGACGCCGCCGGCGCCCTTTCTCCTTTTCTATAGTGTCCAGCAACATATGCAAATCATTCCAATCAGGATTCTGAGTTTTTATTACCATTTTCACAACCCGAGCCACTTTCTCAGGATTTTCCCTGTACGCCCCCGCCGATTGTTTCCATATTATTAAATCATTCGGTGAAAAAGGAACCTTTCTCATCACCTTCCCTCCATCCGCTCCCACTGCCTCTCGCAGCGGAGCCATCAACTGAGGCTGCGAAAAAACGCCTCCTTTCTCCAGCCTCCCTCTCCGAGTCCGCTCCGCAAGCGGCGTTCTCGGCTGATTAACCCAATCCTTCCTGCTCTATCCCCTCCTCGGATGAGGAAGGAAGAGGGACCCTAGCCGGATTTACCGGGGGAGCCTCAGGAGGTAGGAGCGGCGGCGCGCTCGGGGAGACCAACAAAGACACATCCTTCTCTTCCTCCGAGAATCGTATCTTACGCTCTTTACAACCAGGGCATTTATCACATTCTACTTTCATTTCTACTAACAATCCACATGCTTTTTCCTTTTTTTTTTTTCTTTTTTTTCCTCTTTTTTTTCTCTTTTTTTTTTTCTCCTTTTTTTTTTTCAGTCAGTTTTTTTCTTTTAGATATTAAAACAAATCCAAATACTGAATTTCATCCCATTTCTCAGTTTCCCGCAAGAAACTCATCATAGGGCTTAATATTTCAGGAGTTAATGTACCATTTCGTGGCCACTGCATTCCCCCCGTTTCATATTCAGGCCACACATGATTACAGTAATCAACCAAGGTTTTCCTCCGCAATTCCTGCCCAAAATTACCCTCTTTCCAATGTTTTAACAGACAACTGAGATGAATACTCAGGGATATCCTTGCTATTACAAGACAGAGCTCTAAAGGTTTTAAAAGGCAGCATGCTGACACTTATATTTGCGCGCTCTTACACACACACACACACACACACACACGCACACACAAAACCAATATTCGGCCGATTACCAATACCAGATACCGAACTTGCCTATACTCGTCGCCGCGAGTGGCAAGTGCTGGATCTGCACAGCTTTCTACTTGCCGTGTCTTACGACCAGCGCCCAATACCAAATACCGAACTTGCCTATACTCGTCGCCGCGAGTGGCAAGTGCTGGATCTGCACAGCTTTCTACTTGCCGTGTCTTACGACCAGCGCCTAGGCTTCCAACAGACCAGTTCTAATACTAACTTAATACTAACTTATTTCTACAAGGAATAAAGCACCTTCGGGCTTACCTTATGGTCGTCCGTCGGGCGCGGGGTCGGGCACGGGTTGATGTCTCCTCCAGGAATCACCTGGTGCCGGCTTTTGGAGTGGATCAGCACGTGAACCGCCCCAGCCGCCCCCGGAGTCCCATCTGGGTCGCCAGAAAACTGTTGCCCGTAACCAAAACACAAACCAACAGAGTCAGTTTATGCGGTGCTTTATTCAGGGCCCGGGAAGCCTGAGGACTAGCGTCCAAAGTCAGGGTTCCAAAGACCCTCATTTTTGGTTCAGCTTTTATACTTTTTTCCATTACAGGCCACGTACAGAGTTACATAAATTTTAGTCACAAACTGTCACATAGATCATGCAGATAACAATAGACAAACAGTCACATAGATCTTACAAATAACAATAGATAGTCATCTCTTAAACTGTAAATCCACGGTTTACCATTTCAGCTGTCATTACCACCTGGCCCACCACCTGGATACAATATTTTATCTTGATCTTTGGTATATGGTATCAGTTTGCTTAACTATTCTCCTTTTGATTAATGCTTTTGCTGATGGGGTCAACACACTCCTTATTCTCCTTTGATCATTGTTCTTGTAAGGGTTAGCTCATTCTTAACTAGTTACTTATTTCCAGAGTTTTAGTCTACCCGAGCCCCTTCTAACTCTTAATTTGTCCATTTTAAAATTTTATAACTAATATTATTTTATTTCTACTATAAACTGCAACAGAGCTACCCCTCCACCTCTCCTACCCTGCCTGTCCCTTCTGAAGAGCCTGTAGCCACCCATGGCAGCACTCCAGTCATGGGAGTCATCCCACCACGTTTCTGTGATAGCAATTACATCATAGCTTTCCTGCTGCACGATGGCTTCCAGCTCCTCCTGTTTCTTGCCCATGCTGCGTGCATTGGTGTACATGCACTTCAGCTGGGCTGCTGATTTGGCTCTTAACTTGGGCTGTCCACCCTTGGGCTCCTTTCTGGAGAGCCCCGTTTTGACCCCATCCCCCTTCCAACCTAGTTTAAAGCCCTCCTCATCACCCCCACCAACTTATAGGCTAGAGTCCTTTTGCCCTTGCTAGATAGATGAAGCCCATCTGGTCTGAAGAGACTAGGTTTGATGAAATTTGGCCCATGGTCAAAAACCCCAAAGTTCTGCCGGTGGCACCAATCCCTTTAAACAGAGAAAGGCCCTGACAGGGTTAACTCCTGACAGGATTAATTCCTGTGATTTTCCACTGAAGCAGTGTGAATATCTTCTGTCTCAAAGATAATTAAAAGTGCAGATCCTGTTCTTAAAGCAAAACACTGCCAAGGCTAACTAGGCACCAAAGGAATGTGAACATCTGCGCAAAGAGAACATAAAGATGTCACAACCAGCAGATAAGGGAAAGTTACGGCTAGGGTCTGATATCGCCTTGTAACAATATAATGAAGTCAGTAAGAATCAAGAAAGGTAAAAAGTTCAACCCTGAGGAAGACTTCGTTACTTCATCTGAAGAACCCCAGAGACCCCGAGACATATCCCCAAAAGACGACTCCGCCCAGACTCCGCCTGTCATGAATATTGTAATTATATGTTGCAATCTTATGATTAAATATGTAAGGATGATGCAACCTCCCCTTTAACTGTATAAATAACCTAACCCTTTCCCCTGACTGGTGGAACTCTTTGTCCAGCACGAGCTGGGAGTTCCCCGGATCCGGAAATAAATACCTTTGTTGTTTAAAGGCTCAAAGCTCTTTCTCTAAACAGTTTTGCAGGCCTTTTTCGGCATCATTTTGGCAACCCAGATGGGACTGGACTTCATCGTGCCGTGATCCGTCGGGGCCCGGGGATGCTATTGGCACCCCCCGACGAATTCTGTCGGATAAGCCTCCCCCACTCCCTTGTCTCTACGCGCCGATGGACACCAGACCTTCCTCATACTGAAAAGGTATTTATATTTGCTTGGGTTTTGAGGCCTCCAGGGAAAGGGCGGTTCGAGTCCCCGAGAATTTATAGGGCTTCGAGTCCCCCAGGATTTACAGAGACGCGGGGGACGCCCCCAGACTGGCAGGTTCGAGTCCAGGCCAGCTCTGAGTCCCTTTTCAGGGTTAATCGGTTCGAGTCTGGTTAACCCTGATTCTCAAGGAGAAGGGTTCGAGTCCTTTTTGGGGTTTGAGTCCCCAGGAGAATTGTATGGTATTGATAATAGGCTTCTGTTAATGCTGTGATCGTTGATTCTGGGATCCCTCTCTTATATGTTGATTGTTGATTGTGCTAGTCTGTTGCGCCGCTTTTAAGAGAATTAAGTGTTTTGAGTGGTTACGCGTCCCTATCGAAGAAAAGTTTTATAGCTTTTTCTTCGGGGGGGGGGTCACGGGGGCTGCCGCGACACCGGCAGGTATTCGTGGTCTATAGCGACATCTTGTGACCCTACGCGGTAAAGCAACATGTAAAATTCTGTGTAAATTTTACCTGTGCAAAGTTCTGACTGAAAGTATGCATGTGTGAATGAAAGTGAGTGACTGAGACGCAATATAATTGCGAAGCGAGTGCGGAGTCCTGATTTGCGTTTCTGTGTCACCCGCGAGGAGCCGGTCAGAGACGGACGAAGCGATTGCTGTGAATTGTTGGAATGAATAAGCTAAGTAAAGGGTTGAAATCTGAATAGAATTTGGTAACTTAGAAAGAGCCCCTACAGTTGTAACGTCTCAAGTGGGTATAATGGGGACTGAACAAAGTAAGGAAATTAATACCAAAACCCCCTTGGGATGCATTTTAAAACATTGGAAAGAAGTAGGTGAAATTCCGGGGGGAAATATAAGGAAAAAGACACTTGTGAAATATTGTCAAGATTGGTGGCCTCTGTATAAACTAGATGATGGAGAAAAATGGCCACCAGGGGGAAGTTTGAACTATAATACCATCCTACAACTTCTGCTGTTTCTCCGTAGAATGGAAAAGTGGGATGAAGTAATGTATGCAGACATGTTCTTTACCTTAAGGGATAGGCCGGAATGGCAAAAAGATTGTGGAATAAATGTATCACCTCAAGATCCCTTTGTGTTAGCACTAGAATGGGATGAGAAAAACAGCAAGTTAAAGGAACGCTGTTGTGATGCTTGTAGCATAGGAAAACGATGCCTTAAGCTGAAAGGGAAAGACAATGAAACAGAAAGTGCCATTAGCCTCCAAGAATATCAGCCTTTTGCATCAGGATATGGAGTACTGCTGCCAATATCGCAACAGAAAGGCAGCAGTGGCTCCTCCCTAGAATCGGGAGACGAAAGAAACGAGGAATTGGAACGGGTTCCACAAAGTCCAGTAGAGAGAGACAAAGATAAAGAGAAAGCCCTGCAGGAGACAGGGAAGAGGATCAAAAAAGAGAAAACAGGATAGACACCGAAAGTCTGGGAAATGATCCCGGAGAAGGAACTAGCCATCCATATTACACCAGGGCAACAACTGAGCGAAAAGATAAGGAAAATGAGGCAGAAATGGCAAGGGTAGAAGTAGAAAAAGCAAAACTAGAAGCACAGAAAGAGAGAATAAAAGCGGAGAAGGCTAAAGCCGAAACAGAAAAGGCAAAACTAGAAGCAGAGAAAGCGAGAATAGAAGCAGAAAAAGTAAAAGCAGAAGCAGAAAGGGCAAAAACTGAAGAAAACAAGGCAGAAATAAAGGTAAAAGCTCAGACAGGAGAGGGAAGAGCTGAGGAAAAGAAAGAGATCCCAGAGAGCTATCCAATAGCCCCTCTTTGACAAATAATGCCCAGATTAGGAGAACAAGCACAGAGAAAAATACCATTTACTATGAGTGACCTTAACAATTGGAGGGAGGAAGCGAAAAATCTTAGAAGAGACCTAGAAGGGGTCGCTAGAAGGTTTGAATTAATCACAAAGAATTTAGACGTTGATTGGGAGGATATTGATCCGATGCTGTCTGAATTAACAGAGACAGAAAAAGAACTTGTTTTAAAAACTGGAAGGGAACATGCTGCATTGCTACCGGGGCAGGTGGATATCGTGTTTCCAACAAGTAATCCAAACTGGGATCCAAACAACCCGCTCCAATATGATTTATTGCTGCAATACAGGAGGTTAATTATACAGGGCTTAAGAAAAGCGATACCTAAAGCGATAAATTGGGCAGCCCTATATGAAGTTAGACAAGGACAGGATGAGACACCGTCAGAATTTTTGGACAGACTTAGAGCGGCAATGAGACAATATACCCCCTTAGATCCTGGGTCAGAACAAAGCAAACAATTACTGGGATTGGTGATGGGGCAGTGTAGTGCAGATATCAGAAGGAAATTACAAAAAACTTGAACATCCTGCTGATAAAAACTTAGAGGCTTTAATGAATGAATCCTGGAAAGTATACAATAATAGAGAGCGAGAAAAAGAAAAGAAAGAGAGTAAGAAACTTGCTAAAATCGTTGCAGCAGTACAATCAATTCCAAGGTTCCCAGAGGCAAATGCTAGGGGTAGAGGGCATGGTTATCCCATGAGACGAAGAGGAAATTTCCAGTGAGCCAGAGCAGGCCCGAATCAATGTTCCTATTGTTGGCAAATAGGACACTGGCAACAAAATTGCCCTAAGCAAAACAAGGAACTTGGGGGGGCTACTGTTGCTCATAATGATGGTAACTGAGGGGGACCGGTGAGTCGTTCCCTAGCAGACCCACTGGTTAAAATAGAGCTAGGGGAAGGTAAAATGGAATTGGATTTTTTTAATCGACACTGGAGATACATATTCAGTTTTAAATCAGGAATTAATACCAAAGACTGATGAATTTGTACAAGTTGTGGGGGCAACAGGCCAACCAGAAAAGGCTTTCTTTTTGAAACCTCTTCAATACAAAATTGGGAAACAGATGGGGATTCATCAATTTTTATATTTACCTAATTCTCCAAAACCTCTGCTAGGGAGAGACTTGTTAGAGAATTTAGGAGCCATAATAAGGTTTGACAAAGATAAGCTTGAATTCCAGATAAGCAAAGAACAATTGATAGCCGCCCTAAGTTTAACCATCAGTTGTGTTAAACCAGAACCTGGTAATCATAACATCGAATGAATCACAAACAAAACATATCCGTGGGTCTGGGCAACTGATGTACCTGGAAAATCAAAACAAGCTGCCCCCATCGTTATTGAATGGATACCAGGGGCTAAACCAGTGAACAAAAAACAATATCCCCTGAGACTGGAGGATAGGAAAGGAATCGAGCCAATGATAGAAAAGTTTTTAGAATTAGGGCTATTAACAGCATGTGAATCAGATTTCAACACACCAATCTTACCAGTTAAGAAACTGAATGGGACTTATAGACTGGTACAGGATTTAAGAGCTGTAAATGATATTACTAAGACTCTACATCCAGTGGTAGCTAACCCTTATGCACTCCTGACCAAAATAAAAGATAATCTGATTTGGTTTACAGTGTTAGATTCGAAAGATGCATTTTTTTGCCTTACCTTAGCCCCAGAAAGCCGAAGGATTTTTGCCTTCGAATGGGAGTTTGTTAGTAAAGGGAGGAAGACACAGCTAACCTGGATGGTGTTACCTCAAGGTTACAAAAATAGTCCTACAATATTTGGAAATCAATTGGCTAAAGAATTGGAACAGTGGGAACGACCACAGGGAGAGGGCACTCTCCTGCAATATGTGGATGACTTACTGATAGCAACTGAAACAGAAGAACAATGCGTTGAGTGGACAATCTCGTTGTTAAATTTCTTGGGTTTAAATGGTTATCGAGTCTCCCAACAGAAAGCACAGCTGGTGCAAGAAAAGGTGGTCTACCTAGGATATGAGATCTCTGGAGGACAGAGATCCCTAGGAACATCGAGGAAAGAAGCCATCTGCCAGATGCCCAAGCCTGAAATGGTGAGAGACCTGCGAGCCTTCTTAGGAGTGACAGGTTGGTGTCGCCTGTGGATATATCAGTACGGGATACTTGCTAAACCCCTGTATGATTTGTTAAAACAATCTAAAATTATCCTACTCTAGACTCCTGAAGCAGAAGTAGCCTTTAGAAGACTGAAACAAGAGCTAATGAAAGCTCCAGCATTGGGCCTGCCCGATGTAACAAAACCATTTTGGCTGTTCTCGCACGAGCGCCAGGGAATGGCCCTAGGAGTCTTAGCTCAACAACTGGGACCATACAAAAAAGCTGTGTCTTACTTCTCTAAGCAACTAGACGAAGTAAGTAAAGGATGGCCCACGTGCCTGAAGGCGGTGGCTGCAGTAATTATAAACATAGAAGAAGCCAGAAAGCTTACTATGGGCCAGAAAATGACTGTATTAGTGTCCCACACTGTATCAGCAGTACTGGAACAGAAAGGTGGCCATTGGCTGTCACCCTCACGGTTCCTGAAGTACCAGGTGATTTTAGCCAAATCAGATGATATAACCATTCAAGTGACTAATGTTGTCAACCCAGCCTCATTTCTAGAAGGAAGAATATCAGCAGAACCAATTGAGCATGACTGTCTAGAAACCATCAAAGCAGTGTACTCCAGTTGCCCAGATCTCAAGAAAGAGCCACTCGAAGGAGCAGTTGACTGGTTCTCGGATGGCAGTAGCTTCGTGAAGCAGGGAGTAAAAATGGCTGGTTACGCAGTAAGTGCGACAGAACAGGTAATTGAATCGAATCCTTTGCCTGCAGGAACCTCAGCGCAGAAGGCTGAACTAATAGCTCTTACCCGAGCCCTTGAGTTGGCAAGAGGGAAAAAAATTAACATATGGACAGATTCTAAATATGCCTTCTCCGTCGTACATGCCCATGGGGCAATCTGGAAGGAGCGAGGACTGCTGACTGCCCAAGGAAAAGCCATAAAACATGCAGAAGAAATCCTACAGTTGCTGGAGGCTGTTCAGCTCCCAACCCAAGTGGCCATAATGCATTGCAGAGGGCACCAGAGAGGTAACACCGTTCCAGAACGAGGTAACAGAGTAGCTGATGCAGAAGCTAAATTAGCTGCTGCAAAGACCAAGGATTTAGTAGCATTGACTCTGGTACCAGAAGAACTAGATACTAATTTTCAACCAGAGTACCAGGAATCAGACCATAAGTGGATACAAAGAAATAAAGGTAAAATGCTAGATAATGGATGGGGTCAGCTAGTAACAGGCAACTAGTACTGCCAGAAAAATTTGTATGGCAATTTGTAAAAACAGAACACAACAAGGCCCACTGGGGAGTAGATCCTCTCTATCAGCATCTAAAAATTAGAATAGCAGGGCCAAAACTATTCACAGCAGTGAAACAGGTCACATCCCGATGTGAACGCTGTCTGAAAAATAATCCAAACACGGGAAGTAAAGTACGCCAGGGAGTTATAGACAGAGGAAAATTCCCGGAGGAAGTATGGCAGATTGATTTTTCTGAACTCCCAAGGAAAGGGGGGTATAAGTACCTCTTGGTTCTGACAGATACATTTTCTGGGTGGCCTGAAGCATTCCCATGCAGAACAAACAAAGAAAGAGAAGTAACTAAAGTCTTGTTTAATGAAATCATGCCGAGGTTTGGAGTGCCTAGGAGCATCTCCTCAGACAGAGGCTCACACTTTTGTGCTAAAATTGTATGAGCAATAAGTAAGGCACTGCAAATCAAATGGCAATTGCACACGCCTTATAGACTTCAAGCTAGTGGACAAGTAGAAAAGATGAATCGTCTTATTAAACAACAGATTGCTAAAATATGCCAGGAAACCAATCTGCAGTGGTACCAAGCCTTACCTATTGCTCTAATTAGACTGAGAGTGAAGCCTCGTTCAACAGAAAAACTGAGTCCGTTTGAAATCTTATATGGGAGACCTTACGCAATGCAGATTGTAAATAGCGAGGCTGTAGATCAGTTAGGTAATCAATATGTGTATGATTATGTTATAGCTGTGGGGAAGTACTTTGATAAGAATGCCACAGTGGTGATGGATCACCAACCTAAACAACCTGATTGTAAACTGCATCCTTTTAATCCTGGTGATTTGGTATATGTTCAGAATCTTTTAGGAAAACCTCTGCAAGACAAGTGGGAAGGACCCTTTCAGCTATTACTGACCACCTTCACTGCAGTCCGAATTAAGGAACAACCCACCTGGATCCACTATTCCCAAGTCAAGACAGGCCCCGAACATTGCAAAGAACACTCCTGAGGAAGTTCAACACTATGAACTGGCGACCTTTAGTGTTGATACTTGGACTCTGGATAAGTATAACCTTATCACAAAACCCTACCCAGGAATGGCCATGGTCGGGTGCACGGATAGTTAAGGCAAGACCATGGGTTGATACACCACTCACAGTATTAGACCCTGAACCTGGCCTAGACATCTACGTCCTACGTACCAACCAGCCATATGGGCAAAAGGACTGGAGTCAAGGCCAAGGCCTATTAGACTCCTTAACAGGAGAGGAAGGGGATGAAATCCAGATAGGGTGCAAAAGTATTAATGCGAAAGGGCAGGAAAACGAACAAATCAGATTAACCGTGACATCTTTGAAAACCGTATCACTTACATACAACCTAGGACTCGGAATGTGGGTCAAAAGGAAGGGACCAGCTTTTTGCACCTGGGAAGAGGACAAAGAAAAGAAAAGATACAAAGCTGACAAAGCTCAGTGTGAAGTAAAAATAATATTAGAACATCCGATTGCAGTCACATGCTTATGGGTTAGCAAGTACGGAACTACTTCCGAACAGTTTCTTATTAAACTCACTGAAAGACCTACTACTAAAGCACCTAGTGAAGCACCTAGTGAAATGGCTGTGGAAACTCCTCTTCCAAGCTGCGAAAAGACATATAATTTGACTCACGTAGGGCCCCAGGTGGTAGGACAATCAAATGAATTAAAATTGCTATTAGATCCTACATATTCACTGAAGAAAATTCAAGTGAATATCCAAACAAATATTACACGATTACAAAAAGACTGCCAGCCCTATATACAACAAAGCCCCAAGGGCTGGAAGGTGTGGCTATCGGCCAGATCACGTCCTAGGCGTACGCGACGAAATGTAACCGGATGGTTTGGCACTGGACTGGGTGTACTAAACACAATAGACCAAGAAGTACTAGTAAACAAATGAAGTGCCGTCACTTCCCATTTGGGAGAGCTCAAAGTGCCTTTAAGTTCATCCATACTTACCCTAGCAGAAACACAGTCACTAGCAACTAAATTAATGACCCTAGTGGCTAACCACACCACTGAAGACCTCCTAAAATTTGCAGATTACACAGGTAACGTGAGTAAAGAGATTGCACTCGCTATTCGGTGCACTCAAACACAGCAGTGGGTACAATCGGTAGCTGCAGGGATTCTGAGAGAAGGAACATCCGGAATAATACCCCAAGAAATAAAAGAAATTATAGCAACAAACAGTTCTACAACCCAATTTGAGAAAAAACACCAGGCATGGTGGCAACTCGTAAATTTTACTTATAACTCACAAGGTGAGCAAACTGAAGCCTACGTGCTCACTATCAGTGCTGCCAAGGAGAAAATCATTTTTCCTGTCCTGACCTTAGGAACTGTGCACCAGAATGTTATAATTCGATGCATAGGCCATAATGTTTAGGCAAGTTTTGATTACTCCAGGAATAAGTGGCAATCAATCAGTACAGAGGCCTGTATTCCTAAAGAACAACTAGGATATATTTGTGAAAACGCAGTTATAGAAAATGAAGATTTGTGCTTAGATACTGAAGATAGTGTATGTACCTTTGAAATGTTTCCCCATAATGATAACCAATCACAAGTTTACTATGTAGGGAATGGCTGTGCATGTATTAGAACACTATGTATTAGTATTTTTATTGATCGTTGCCATGAAATAGCAAATGGAACTAATCCTTGTGTATGCAACTTTACTAGAATTGTAGTCTGTTGTTTTGATTATTCTGTTCTTATAACCACTATGCAATTGATTGAAGCTGAATATACTTTGTATCATGATATACCAAAGTTACAGATAGGCATAAACATTGATCTTTTCAAGGCAATGCTTATGCACCTGGATATAGAAGAATTAGTTCATGAAGTAAATAGAAACACTCAATGTATGCTTTGTCAAGTAACACATGATTCAACAGGTATAAAAGAGGTATTGAAAAAGATAGAACAAGTAGGGAAGCATCATTGGTGGGACGTCTTTACAGAATACTCCCCTTCAGCTACATGAGTATTCCATTACCTAATACACACTATATTAGCCATAATAGTGGCAATACTCTTATTATTCTTCTTAAATATGGGGCTATACTACAAATTGAATAATATAGTAAAAAGGATCCAAGTAATGTGGGCAATGACTCACACCCATCAAAACCTTTCCTTGGAACTTGACGAAGGAATTCGTAAGTTCTAAGGAAAGGGGGGAAATGAAACAGAGAAAGGCCCTGACAGGGTTAACTCCTGACAGGATTAATTCCTGTGATTTTCCACTGAAGCAGTGTGAACATCTTCTGTCTCAAAGATAATTAAAAGTGCAGATCCTGTTCTTAAAGCAAAACACTGCCAAGGCTAACTAGGCACCAAAGGAATGTGAACATCTGCGCAAAGAGAACATAAAGATGTCACAACCAGCAGATAAGGGGAAAGTTATGGCTAGGGTCTGATATCGCCTTGTAACAATATCATAGAATCATAGAACTGGCTGGGTTGGAAGGGACCTCTGAGATCACCAAGTCCAACCCTTGATCCACTACCGCTGCGGTTACTAGACCATGGCACTAAGTGCCACATCCAGTCTCTTTTTAAATATCTCCAGGGACGGAGAATCCACTACTTCAGTGGGCAGTCCATTCCAATGCCTGATCACCCTCTCCGTAAAGAAATTCTTTCTAATATCCAACCTAAACCTCCCCTGGCACAACTTGAGACCATGCCCTCTTGTCTTGTTGAAAGTCGTCTGGCAAAAGAGACCAATGCCGACCCGGCTCCAACCTCCTGTCAGGTAGTTGTAGAGAGCGATGAGGTCTCCCCTGAGCCACGTCTTCTTCAGGCTGAACAGCCCCAGTTCCCTCAGCCTCTCCTCATAGGGTCTGTGCTCGAGTCCCTTCACCAGCCTGGTTGCCCTCCTTTGGACCTGCTCCAGGACCTCGATATCCTTCCTGAACTGAGGGGCTCAGAACTGGACACAGGACTCGAGGTGTGGCCTCACCAGCGCTGAGTACAGGGGAAGAATCACTTCCCTGGACCTGCTGGCCATGCTGTTCCTGATACAGGCCAGGATGCCATTGGCCTTCTTGGCCACCTGGGCACACTGCTGGCTCATGTTCAGCTTCCTGTCAATCCAGACTCCCTGGTCCCTTTCTGCCTGGCTGCTCTCCAGCCACTCTGTCCCCAACCTGTAGCGCTGCATGGGGTTGTTGTGGCCAAAGTGCAGGACCCGGCCCTTGGCCGTGTTGAACTTCATCCCATTGGAATCAGCCTAACTCTCCAACCTCTCCAGGTCCCTCTGCAGAGCCCTCCTGCCTTCCAGCTGATCGACACTCCCCCCCAGCTTAGTGTCGTCTGCGAATTTGCTGATGGTGGACTCAGTCCCTTCATCTAAATCATCAATGAAGATATTAAACAGAACCGGGCCCAACACTGATCCCTGGGGGACACCACTAGTGACCGACCGACAACTGGATGGAGCACCGTTCACCACCACTCTCTGGGCCCGGCCCTCCAGCCAGTTCCTAACCCAGCACAGGGTGCTCCTGTCCAAGCTGTGGGCTGACAGCTTTTTCAGGAGGATGCTGTGGGAGACGGTGAATGCCTTGCTGAAGTCCAGGTAGACCACATCCACAGCCTTCCCCTCATCCACCAGTTGGGTCACCTGATCATAAAAGGAGATCAGGTTGGTCAAGCATGACCTGCCCTTTCTAAACCTGTGCTGGCTGGGTCTAATCCCTTGTCCATCCTGCAGGTGCTGTGTGATTGCCCCCAGGATGATTTGTTCCATAACCCTGCCAGGCACTGAGGCCAGGCTGACGGGCCTGTAGTTTCCTGGGTCCTCCTTCCGTCCCTTTTTGTGGATTGGTGTGACATTCGCCAACTTCCAATCATCTGGGATGTCCCCAGTGAGACAGGACTGTTGGTAGATGATAGAGAGAGGCTTGGCGAGCTCTTCTGCCAGCTCCCTCATCACCCTTGGGTGGATCCCATCTGGTTCCATAGACTTGTGGGGATCCAAGCATCTCAGTAGGTCGCTGACTGTGTCTTCAGGATTACAGGGGGCTGTTTAGATTCTTGTTGCCTTCTATAAGCTCCAGAAGCCATCTGTCCTCAGGGTAACCTGTCTTTCTGTTGAAAAGTGAGGTAAAGGTGTTAAATATCTCAGCCTTTTCTTCATCTTTGATAACTATATTCCCGCCCGTGTCCAGTAAAGAATGGATGTTTTCCCTGCCCCTCATTTTGCTATTGATGTATCTGTAGAAGGACTTTTTGTTATCCTTCACAGAGGTGGCGAGATTCTGTTCACATTGTGCCTTTGTCTCTCTAATTTTCTTTCTACATGACCTAACTATATTCCTAAATTCTTCTTGAGTAGTTAGCCCTTTTTTCCATAATTGATAGGCCCTCTTCTTAACCCTAATTCCTTTCACAGTCTCCCAATTCAGCCAGACCGGTCGTCGTCCCTGCCAGCTCGCCTTTCGGCACACTGGGACAGCCTGCTCCTGTGCTTTCAAAATTTGCTCCTTGAAGTACGACCATCCCTCCTGGACCCCTCTGCTTTCAAGGGCTGTTTCCCAGGGTATACTCTGAACTAGTCTTCTGAATAGGCCAAAATCTGCCCTCCGGAAGTCCAACGTAGAGGTTTTATTGACGACCCTCCTTGTATCCCTGAATATTCAAAACTTTATTATTTCATGATCGCTAATTCCCAGGCGTCCACCGACCACCACATCTCCCACCAGCTCCTCTCTGTTTGTGAAAAGAAGGTCAAGCGGGGCTCCATCCCTGGTGGGCTCATTTACTAGTTGGAGCAGGAAATTATCCTCTATACACTCTATGAATCTCCTAGACTGCCTCCTCTCTGTGGTGTGGAGTTCCCAGCAGATGTCTGGCAGATTAAAGTCGCCCATGAGAACAAGGGATGACGATTTTGAAACATCCGCCAGCTGCCTGTAGAATAATTCATCACCCTCAGCATCCTGATTGGGTGGTCTGTAACAGACTCCCATCACGATATCAGCCTTGTTGGCCTTTCCTCTGATTCTAATCCACAGGCACTCCACCTTATTATTGCTGACCTCAACTTCTACAGTGTCAAGAGACTCTCTAACATATAGAGCTACCCCTCCACCTCTCCTACCCTGCCTGTCCCTTCTGAAGAGCCTGTAGCCACCCATGGCAGCACTCCAGTCATGGGAGTCATCCCACCACGTTTCCATGATAGCGACTACATCATAGCTTTCCTGCTGCACGATGGCTTCCAGCTCCTCCTGTTTGTTGCCCATGCTGCGTGCATTGGTGTACATGCACTTCAGCTGGGCTGATGGCTTGTCTCTTATCTTGGGTAGACCACCCTTAGGCTCCTTTCTGGAGAGCCCAGTTTCAACCCCATCCCCCTTCAAATCTAGTTTAAAGCCCTCCTTATCAGCCCCTCCAACTTATAAGCTAGAGTCCTTTTCCCCTTGTTAGTTAGATGAAGCCCATCTGATTTGAGGACACTAGGTAGTATGGAATTTGCCCCATGGTCGAAAAACCCAAAGTTCCGCCGGTGGCACCAGTCCCTTAGCCACCTATTGATCAGATAGGTTTTCCTACTCCTCTCCTCATTCATCTCTGCTACTGCAGGAATTGAGGCGAACAGCACCTATGCTCCTGTCCCATCAACTCATCGACCCAGCGCCTTGAAGTTCTTTTTAATTGTCTTAGTACTTCTTCCATTAATGCCATCGCTGCCAGCCTGGACTACAAACAGTGGATAACAATCAGAGGGCCGAATAGCTGGGGGAGTCTCCTACTAATCCCTCACCCGGGCCCCAGGAAGGCAGCAGACCTCCCTGTGGGATGGGTCTGGTCGACATACAGGGCCCTCAGTTCCCCTCAGAAGGGAGTCACCAACTACAACTACCCTTCTTTTCTTTGTAGCTGTAGTTGCAACCCATCTGGTAGACGGGGAGCGAACAGGAGACCTTCCAGACAGATCTTCCTCTTGTCTGTCCTCTGTCTGATTCTCTGAGTCCAGGGCCTCATATCTGTTCTCTAAGGGCACCTGGGGGGATGGTGGGGGTTGGGAGGGGATTCTTTTGCCTCTCCAATGAGGGACCTGTTTCCATTCCCTCCCATCCCCCTGGTTTGCTCCAACTGCCTGATGGCAGGAGGGGCAGGGCTTCACCGTCTCCTTCTGGACTTCTTTTGGGTTAGAAAGGGTGTGACTCCACCAGTCAATTTCCCTTTCACTGTCCCTAATACTTCTTAGTCTCTCTACCTCCTCCTTGAGCTCTGCCACCAGGCGTAGCAAGTCATTAACTTGCTCGCATCACACACAGACCCCACTCACACTGTCCTCTGGTGCTAACACCAGGCTCAAACACTCTATGCAGCCAGAGGCCTGAACAGCTACGTCCCTTTTGCTGTCCCTCTTAAGGGGTTCCGTCTGTGTGGACACACCCTGCGTCTTAACAGCAACAGCTTTTGCTTTTTTGGAGACCATTGCTCCTTCAAGAGAGCTGGGAGGTGGCTGTGCCCCTCCTGCCTGCCCTGCCTGCGCAAACTGCCTCGCTAACTGCCGTGCCACGTTCCTGTTTGCCTGCTGCTGTTCGCCGCGCTCCCAGATGAGCTCAAGGCTTTAACTGTATCTTAACAGGTGTCACGTTCCTTGCTCTACCTGGTTCTTTCGAAGCCCACACCAGAGGAATCACCGCATTTATCACTGTGTCTTGGAATGTTGTCTTCAGGTTCCTCAGTAGAAGGTGCCTCTGTTAGCAGGCAAATCTGGGCCTTCCACGCCATTTCCTGAGGAATATGTAACTGCACAGAATTTTCAGAAAAGGTTCCTTGAGCATTCAGTTTGCACAACAAATCACATCTTAATAATGGCAGGGGACGTCCTGGCATGTAGAGAAATGAATGAGTTAATTTCTTATTTCCAATTCTGCACTCCATCAGTTTCAGGAATGGCTTTAAAATTGCTTTCCAGTTGCCCCAACAATTGGTTGGTACTGTAATTTTACTTAAAGGTCTCTTATAACTAGTAACTACTGAGTGTGTGGCTCTGCCAATAAAATCTATAGTTTCACCCCCCCTGTTTAATTTGAACCAGAGGATCAGCCAAGGGAATATTAATTTCCTCTGGTCCCCTTCTGTCCTAGTCAGATTCCTCTATCACTATCAAATTCACATCAGTTTCCCAATTTTCTTGTTCCCTATCTTTTTGCTCTTGTTTGAGTGTTCATTTTTCCAGTGCCCCTCCTCCCACCAAGTAGGACACTCAAAAGAGGCTCAATTTTGGCATTTCCCCAAAGACGATGATTGTACACGTCTCCCTCTGCTCTGGCTTCCATTTTTTTCTCTCCCATGTGTCTCAAGATTACTCTCAGTTATAGCAGCAGTTAATAAGCTGATACCCATACAAGATAATTTGCTGATATTGCTTAAATCTGTCCAGGTCCCTCCTGGAGTCAGGACCCCAGTCTGAGTTCTCCCTGGGCATAACCAGATTAATAACGTCTTGTTCATATTTCTGTTCCCCTTTTTAAACTTTCTCCAAACCAATTTTCTTTTCCTCAGTAGTGAGGAGGGTCTCTCAAAGTGACTGGATATCGCCCCCAGTGGGGTTATGTTGGGAGAGTTTTGGAGAAAAATGGACATGTGAGCAATCCTGACTATTTAGCTTTAGCCAGAGTGAGCTAAGGGCCTTGAGGCCCAGCTGCAAGGTTATTAAAACATCAGCTACAGGCAAAAGATAAGAGAGTTGGCAGCAGAAAAGAAGAATAACAGGATGGGAAAGCATCTCATAGACAGCACATAAAGAGTTGTATTTAACCAGTTAGATAGCGCCCTGTGGCATATGAAGAATGTGTTTTACCAATCAGCAATATGCTTCTATTATGTTATCAGCCTGACTGTGTATAAAAGGGCTACTGCTGCTCTCAATAAACGGCAATATTTTGATTATATTAATCTGCGTGTTGTCCACTGCGCTCTTCCCAACAGGGTTATGTGTCATCATGATGGTTTTGAGTAGCCCATACACCCATTCTGAAATAACCTGATAAAACTCTACACACTGTTTCCAATTTAACAGGACTGACATTGTAAAAGGGACATGCACATAAACAAGCTGCCACTCCCCACCGAGTGCTTGCCTTAAAGGGTCATGAAGAGTGGGACATTGTCCCCTCCTTCTCCTGGCCACCAGACTGAAATCCATTTCCTCCGATCACCCAGCTGCCCCCCTTGCACTCCCCTCGAATGCAGGTGGTGCATTTTCAGGGTGGGTGTCATGACCCACAAGATGGGTACAGCACTGTCATGTCTCACAAAGTGAGCACAGCTTTATGTCCCACACAGTGGGCACAGATAGAGTTCCCCAGAGATGGGGATTGACCCAGGGAGATTAGGACTGGACCCCCTTGCTTTCTAAACTCCTTCAGAGAGGAGCCTAGGTGTGGCTGAGTCCAATCCTCCTCTAATAATTAATCTCTTTTAACAACCCATTCAGTGAAATTAAGTTCAGGAATTCTTTGCACAGTACTCTAGGAGTAAGATTATTACCCAGGAGGTTTGTCCAAGACATAGCTTTAAAATGGGTAAGATTATGAAGCATGTCAGATTACAACTAGAAGAATCAGAAATTATGGTATTTTCAAAGCAATGGATTACAATTTCCCCTAATTTAAGGAAATTGCCAAAACAAGAGGTTACAACTAACAAAAGTTTAAAAAGGAACTAGGGTACAAAATAATACCCTTAAAAAAGCTAAAGCACAAGCCAGAAAAGTGCCAAGAAGGCTCTCTTGGGAGCCATTTTATACTGAGCACCATGGGAAGGAATACCGTAATGGTTCATTTAGATCACATAATGATCACATGATGATCTAAATGAGCCTCCCATAGGCTCAGCTGCTCCTCATTTTAGCTGCAACATCAACAGGCTGGCAGTTGCTGGTGGTGTCCCAGGCAGGGTTTTTCTATCCTGAAGAAATCTGAAGAAATCCACACAGCTTTTCCCAGTTGGTGAGGCTCTGAGGAGTCTCGAACACAGGGCCTTGGCATTGCAGTACTGCAGCTTAGCCAGCTGCGCCACCAGACCCTCACCTTTAGGGCGATGAGCGCTAGTGGCGCAATGAAGGTAATACAGTGCTCCAAGAGCGACTGACCTCTCTGCAGAAGTGCTCAGGACTGAGCTGAACTTGTGTCTCAGGACTCACCTTTTATTGGCCCCCTGGTCCTGCTCATGCACAGTGGGGGCCCACCCTAATTGGGCACAGGTGGGCTTGACACAAGCTCATGCTCACTCCCTGGCAATTAGCGGCACCTGGTTGCCTCATTACACTACACAAAAGAGATTGAGTAAATGACAATTTCAAACCGTACTGCTTAATGGCAGCTTTAGCTTCTTTTATCATTTTCCAGTCTACTGCAATTCATCGCTCCCCTCCCCCTGGTCCCACAATCACTGGAAAAGCCATCGGACCCATGTTGGGAACCATTTCTCCTTCAACTATATCGTTTCAAATAATCCCCTGCCATCTAGTCACCGGATCCACATTCCCACCCCACCCCCAACACCACCACCACCACCACCACCCCCCTCTCCCCATGTTGGAGCTGGAAGAGGTAGAGCAGTGGGTGTTAAAGGGTTAAGGGAAGTAGGAGCAGGAATAGGGAATGGATCAGGAGGTAAAAATGGATTAGTGCCCCTGGGTTGTTCAGAATGTTCCCCGGAGCAAAAATTAGGTTTTTTTTCAGGGATATACTCATCCTTGGTCTCCAGTTCTTTCAGTTTCTTCGGCAGTTCCCTTAGTTGCTTGTCTCCGAGTCCCAGTTCTTTCCTTGGTTGTTGCTCTATAGCAGGCATTGCCGGTGTTGACAGGGGAAGCGGAGCATAAATTGATGGCATCGGTAGTTGAGAAAATAAATCATGCGGCGGAAGTGGGGGGGGAGGCGGCGGCGGCAGAACGGCCAGGAGCTACGGCAGGCGAGCGGGAGGGTGGGAGTTTGCATTCTGAAATTCCTCACCCATGTTCTCCGGCTTCTCTCCCTCGGGGTCCTCCAATGATTCTGGTGGTGTTTTCGGTCACTTTTGGTCTTGCTTCTCGGTCCCATTTTTACTTTTTGGCAGAACCACGGGGTCAAACGGCACAGTTGGCTGAGCTTGAATCAGTATAGCCCCCTCAGGTGCTGGTGGGGGTATTTTAGGTATCTCAAATAACTGTTTAGAGGTCAAGTTCATATTTTGAGCATTCGCCGGTACTGGTAGATCAGGCGTTAAGGCAGCAAACGCTGAGGCTGCTGCTGCCCTCTCACTTTTCATTTCTTTTAATGTGTCTCCAATCAGTATCCACAACATGGATAATTTTCCAGCCTCCTTAGATCCTTTGCTAATTTCTTCCCATAGGGACTTCCCAATTTCTTCCCACATTTCCAGCTTAAAAGCTATCCTGACAGTGGGGATTAGGGCTCTCTCTTTAGCCCACTGTAGCAGCTGCTTCAGACTGCTACCCTCATAATGAATCCCTCTTTTGGAGAGGATATGTTGGAGGAGCTTAACTACTGCCTCTTCTTCTTTAGAGAGCGTAGACCCCATCTCCTCCCCGACTACTCACCTGATCAGGGTGAGATTCCTCCAGCGAGCGTGTGCTACTACCAGCTGTCGGGGCAACGAGCTGTTTTGCTCGGCTTTCCTGCTACCTTCTCATTCCAGCTGTCTTCATCACTCCTGGGAAGCAACAGCAAAGAGGGTCACTGATCTAGGCGCCAGTTACGGGAGAACTAGCGAACAACACACGGACTACTATAATCGAAGTATTGCCGTTTATTGAGAATAGCGGTAGCCCTTTTATACACAGTCAGGCTGATAACATAACATAAGCATATTGCTAATTGGTACAACACATTTTTCACATGCTGCAGTGCACTATCTATCTGGTTATATACAACTGTTTATGCACTGTCTATGAGATGCTTTCCCATCCTGTTATTCTTCTTTTCTCCTGCCAACTCCCTTATCCTTTGCCCGTAGCTGATCTTTTAGTAACCTTGCAGCTGGGCCTCAAGGCCCTTAGCTCACTCTGGCTGAAGCTAAGTAGTCAGGATTGCTCATATGTCTGTTTTCTTCCAAAAACTCTCCCAACAACACCCCTCAGTTCAGGAAGGATATCGAGGTCCTGGAGCGGGTCCAAAGGAGGGCAACTAGGCTGGTGAAGGGACTCCAGCACAAGTCCTGTGAGGAAGGGCTGAGGGAACTGGGGCTGTTCAGCCTGAAGAAGACGTGGCTCAGGGGAGACCTCATCACTCTCTACAACGACCTGAAAGGAGGTTGTAGCCAGGTGGGGGTTGGTCTCTTTTGCCAGACGACTTTCAACAAGACAAGAGGGCATGGTCTCAAGTTGTGCCAGGGGAGGTTTAGGTTGGATATTAGAAAGAATTTCTTTACGGAGAGGGTGATCAGGCATTGGAATGGGCTGCCCACTGAAGTAGTGGATTCTCCGTCCCTGGAGATATTTAAAAAGAGACTGGATGTGGCACTTAGTGCTATGGTCTAGTAACCGCAGCGGTAGTGGATCAAGGGTTGGACTTGAGGTCCCTTCCAACCCAGCCGATTCTATGATTCTATGATCTTTTGCACGTAGCTGATCTTTTAATAACCTTGCAGCTGGGCCTCAAGGCCCTTAGCTTACTCTGGCTAATGCTAAGTAGTCAGGATTGCTCACGTCCATTTTTTTCCAAAAACTGATCCAACACCCCTCCCCTCCCTCATAAAGAAAGGAGACAATAAGGGAGAGAGACTTATGGGTTGGAAACTAAACTTCACACCTTTAATGAAACAGTAATGAGAAAAGGAAAAAAAATAAAATATATACAAATATACCGAAAAACAATACCATTTTCAATCTCCCTTTCACTCCAATAATGCTCACATCACCACTGAGGCTCCAGGGCAGCCTTGGGAAAGCCCAGGCTGTCCTCCTGGAGTCAGCAGCAGTCGGGAGCTGGAAGCAGCAGCACACAGATTCAGGTTGGCATGGATCGGAACCACAGGCAGATGAACGGACAGAATCCTCCCAGGATGCCAAAGCAAACAGGATCAGGCAAAGAAGAGCCGACGGGAAGGGTGAAGTGCAAAGAGGAAGAGGCTTCACCCTTGTGATCCCTCAAATTTATACCAAGTATGGCACTTATGGGATGGAATACTTGATTTGGTCAATTTTGGTCACCTGTCTTATCCACTCCTCTCTAAAGGAGGGTTGCAGGTGTGACCTCTTTACTCCCTTTCTCTTTATGGAGCATAAGATGTTCCTCAAAACCAAGCAGTGGTCTTGGTTCTGCATACCATTCTCTAGACATAACTATAAACATCGAGTGTTAGATATCCTAGAAGTAGACAGCGACTGAGAAACTTGCTGTTAATTTCAGCAAGTACAGCTACTTACAAGAGACTTAGCTGAAAGCAAAATTACAAGACAGAAAATTACCTCTATCCTGGCCCAAACCCGGACAATGAGCCATTCACCAGACTCCTCCTTGCATCCTGACATTAAGAGAACATTATTTCTGTAAGCAATATCATTTGGAAGTAATAACACTGGAGAAACGTGTTAAAAACAATGGCATATTTTGGTTTTTTTATGTGTTTAAAGTTAAATTTTATATTTAAGCATTGAGACAGGAAGCCTGATTACAAAATAGCTAAAATTCCATACTTTCAACTAAAGTTAATACAGCCCTCAAGGCTTATAAGAATTTACAGACTTTAGGCAACTCATTTATGTGCTTAACACGATTCCAAATAAAGACACAAACAGCGTGAGCTTTTTTTCTAACCTTAAAAGAATTAAGAGAACTTTTTCCTCCAGTGCTTGACAGTCCTATATTCCACTTCACAATAATGTGCAAAAAAAGTGATCTTTTTTTCTCCCATCAAAGTTTAACACTGGGCTGGCAATTAAACAAATGACAGATGGTCTCTATTAACTCCTCTCTTCCCAGAAAGGGAAAGGAAAGAGTATAAGGGAGAGAAACTTACAGGTTGGTAACTAAACTACGCAACTTTAATGAAACATTAATGATGAAAAGGAAAAAAATTAAATACAAGTACAAATATATATATAAATCCACTATCATCCTTTCCTGTCCCACTGCTCACATCACCACTGAGGCTGCAGGGCAGACCCTGGGAAAAACTCCTGGAGTCAGCAGCAGACAATAATTGCATTCAGGAATTCACAGACTGTGATTAAAGGCAGACGAATGGACAGAGTACTCCCAGGAAGCCGGCCATGGACAAAGAGACTTTGACACTTGTGATCCCTCAGATTTATACTATGACGTGTATGGGATCGAATACTCCATTTGGCCAATTTCAGTCACCTGTCTGGTCCACTTCTCCCCACAGGAGAGTTTCAGATATGACCTCCTTTCCTCCCCTAGTTTCTGTTGCACAAGAAGTTTAGTAGAACCAAGAAGTGGCCTTGGTTCTGCATACCATTCTCTAGCAGTGATTATAAACATCAAGCATTATCAGTCCTAGAAGCAGACACTGGCTGAAAAATAAGCTGTTAATTTCAGCAAGTGCAGATACTTAGAAGAGATTTAAATGAAAATTAAAATTACTAGAAAAAAAATTGGTTCTGACCTGGCTCAAACCAGGATATTCCATCCCTTATCCTATACCATTTGCATCATGCTCAGGTCACTACTACTACTTTTGTCCTCATATACATGTATATACAGGTTATTAGTTGTTATAACTTAGTGGACCAGGATAGTTTTTGGTACCAGTACAGGGACCTACAGAGAGGGTCTTTAGGACCCTGAGGGATCCAAGAGGGGGTGAATACTGAGGGGTCAATATTCCCTCTCTAAAAATCAAGAAGACTGGAAACCCTGTCTTTTTTGCCTACTCCTTGCTTTGCTGCTCTTCCCCTATGCTCCTTTACCACCAGCTTGCCACGTGCTCTTCAGAATCCATATCAATTGGGTTCTGGGAAGAGCCGTGGACCTCTCTCCTGAGTCAGCACTGCTTCAAGGGGCCCTCAGGCATCTATCCCTGTGATCACTGAGATAAGGTTGTATATATAATTGCATATATTGTATATTTGTTCCTTACTCTATGTGTTACTGCCCTTCTCCTGTTCTAGTTGACCTATTTCAGTTTTAATTTCCAACTTTTAAGTCTCTTGTCCTTATTCCTCTTTTATCTTCCCTTGGGAAGGTGGAGGGGGGTTAATAGAGAGCAATTCTGTCCTCTGGTTTTTGGTCTGCCCAGACTGTTAAACTGTGACATTAGTCCATCCTTCTATACCCAAGTTCATTGAGTTAATTTAGTCCATGGATGCAGATGTCCATCTATTGTAGCAGGCTCTCAGGAAAAGGGAGATGGCATGAAAGTTGTCTCCACCAGATTATACTGAAAATCATTTATTGAAAGCTGTTAGTATTACATAGCAATTAACATACATAGGGCTCAAACCCACAACTCTACGACCAAAAAATTCCGTGCTCTACCGACTGAGCTAGTGAGACAAAATCAGGTATTCTCACCCAGAATTAGATTCCCTCAAGCTACATATTGCACTTCATCCTTCATCATCACCCACCAAGTATGTCCAGGTCCTTGAGTGAAAGCAACCCCACAAATGGGTTTGCCTTTGCTCAAAGCAGGAAAAACCCAAACTTTTTTCCCCAGCAGATTTCTTTCATGCACCACAGGCACTTTGTCCCTATCTACTGTATGTAGAAGGTCTGACTGAGCAGGACCAGCTTAACTGAGGGAACCCCTAGTGTTAAATAACCAGATGGCTTGCTCTAAATGCTTGTGCCAATTTTTAAAGGTTTCACCAACCATTGCCTTCTGGGTAGTTTTTAAAGGTCCATTGTACCGTTCAATTTTCCCTGAGGCTGGTGCATGATAGGGAATATGATATACCGTGTTCTTTGGCCCAGCTGCTTTTAACCTGTTTTATCTGACTCGTTTCTTTCTGGTATACTATATCCCCACAAAACTTGTTTCTCTGGGCCCAGGATGTTGTTTTGGGCTGTGGCATGAGGCATGAGATATATTTCCAGTGATACGGTGCCTGCTTCCAACATTGTAAGCACATAGCACTTAACCCTGGTGGGTTTGAGGAAATGTGATATAGTCAATTTCCCAGGCCTCCCCATACCTATATTTCAATCATCTCTTCCCATACCACAAAGGTTTCAACTGTTTAGCTTGCTTGATTGCTGTGCATGTTTCACGGTTCTGGTAACCTGCACAATAGTGTCAATGGTTAAGTCCACCCCTTGATCATAAGCCCATCAGTATATTCCATCCCTTCCTTGATGACCTGAAATGCTGTGGTGTCACATCCCACCTGGCCACCACTGACCATTTTGGCTTTTTAACTGTCCCAATAGCAGAGTTATAGGGAGAATGTGCTCGAGTGATAAAACCTCCTCCTCTAAGTCTGCTACCACCCCATCAATGCCCAAAATGGCGGCAGACACCAGAGAGTACTGTTCTACATTCTTAAGTTTTGATGGAGGTAGGGGCATAGATGCCCCTAGCAAATCTATACTTTTAATTGCACTCTTATCAGCCTGCATCACCCCTAAGTCTATCTATGATTTTCTACCCTTCCCAGAAAAATCTCCAGACTGTACCATCAAGAAGTTTCCACATCCTACCACACAGCAAATCAAACCCTACGATGTTAGTGTTATCAGTACCTACCAATACTTCTGCATAGTTCTGAGGCTTCCAGATGGGTTTCTTGGGAATGCTATTGGGTCAAAATGGAATAAAGTAATTTGGCAGAAAATAAACCCCATTGCAATCCAGCTAACCCTCAGATATTAGAGGAGCTGGGGGTGGCTGGGCTTAGATTCTGAGTGATAGCCAATTTATCTTTAGTAGGCTGGAAAACATGGGTCTGGATGCACTACTAACACCACACTATCTGTCCGGTTGTGCTTAATAGGAACTATCGCGGCCACACACTAAAGTTCAGTTGCACTCAATAAGATTCCTCACAACCAGATTAATGAATAGTGTGATTTATAAAAGCAACAGTATACAAGTTGTCTGGATTGACAGTGATAAGTTTATTATCTGCAATGCACATGCAAAATACCTAGGTTATGAGTAATACAGCCTGGCTGAAAACCACGCAAAGAGAAAGAACATAACTCTATATATAGAGATTTCCAGGGGGGGGCACAACCTGGCCAAAAAGGCGTATGATTCCTGGGGTGGCACTATCAGGCCAAAACTGCTGGAGAGTGATCCTGCAGAGATTTAAACTATTAAAGAGACTCCACAGAGATTCATATAATTCCTGGAGAGACATTCAATCCAGATGAGTGTTTGAATCATACCCAAAGGCATCCCAGTGGGGGGGAAGAGAGGCTCAGCCTGTCAACTGGTCCCATAAGTCAGGGGCATCTCTGCAATGGTATCTTCCCTGACATCCTTTCCCCTGTTGGCTATTTTTATACTATTTTACCTGACAGGTGGATCTTGAGTGACTCTAGTCAAGAATATCTGTGGTATACATGTGGAACTGAAAATATAAAATATGTCTCTCGGACCAGTTTTTTTCCTTCACCCGGCTGGTAAATTACCATATGTTTACCTCAAGGAATGCCTGACAGACACCTGGTTGCCCAAACCTAGCACGGTTCCAGGACACAAAGATAAGAAATTACTCATCCCAGGAAGCCTAGAGATATGTATGTATCAGGGCCATCTTGAATGAAGTGACCCCCCCTTTCTTTTGGGGGATAAATAACCCTAGGAAAAGACGGGAAAAGTGTGTGTGGGCTCGACGCATCCTCAACTCGTCACCCCGATTTCCAGCTACGGAAAGACAGAGCAGCGATTCAACAGCGAAAAACAGAAGCAGCCCCCAGCCCGAGGAACCAGGCCCTGCGCGGACGGTGATATTTTCTCTCTTTTGTTTCTCCCTTTGTTACTCTTAACGACCATCGATTAAGGTGGTTATTTTATACAAAAGGCCTTGTTGCTAGTAAAACCGGCTTTCCCTGTTTAGAAATAAACGTTTGTAACTAATTTTAAATCCAGCAGTCTGGTTACTTGTCAATTCAAGCGTCGTCTCTGAGTCAGTGGCTGAATTTTCCTCTCAATCAAAATATAAATAATAACTCGGATCGTAACAATATCTTTATTATGACTGGAGCAAAGTTCTCTTGCTTTGCATTTAAAGGTAAAGGCTAGAGAAAATTCAGAGTGCAGGCTCAGTGAGGGGTGTTCGCACCTTGGAGGTGGGTAGCTTTAGGGATGGAGGTGTGTTTTTGTATTATGATATTATAATGAGAAAAGTTCACCTTAAGGACAGTATTTTGTCAAAGGATGGCAGGTTGTTGGCCCAGGGTATCAGTTAGTTGGTACTGTTGCCACAGAGCATGGCTGCAGTGTCTCCACTCCACCCTCCATGCAATTTCTTTTGGAGTTAGCACATTGAATACCACTGATAATGCCAGCATCTAAGGTAGTCATAGTACACTGGCCACATTCCACCTGCTCCAAATGATATGCCTTTCCTTAAAAATACAAATATAGTCTGGGTCACTTCTAGCAATTATTGCAATTATTCCACAAATGCAACCCAAAGAGGGTAAAAATACCCCTCCATCTAAGGCTAAAAATTTTAGTACAAGATCAATTACCAATAAGTACCACAAGGGAACACTGGAAAGAGCTCTGTGAATTATTGTCTGCTCGCTTGGCAGTTGTAAGGTAATTTTTGCTGTGGGATATTCTTTTATAACCCCATCAATCCCTCCATATCTGACTTCTCTGTGACTGGGTTTTATATTTAAGTCATCTGTAATTTTACCAATGTTTGCACCCCATTGTCGATGAGGAAGTTTACATAAACCTTGTTTGGTCCTCCTGGGATGCTAATGATGAGTTCCTTGTTTTTATCTGTGAGCCACTGTAAAACTACCACTTCCTGAGCTGGGTGGCTCACTTTTCTGCCCAAGGATGCAAGTTTGGTTTTTTTTGACTTGCTTCTTCCTCACTTAAGAGGATTCAGTCCCCTCCTGTGATGGAAACTTGCCACATATATTCTGTCTCAGACCTTCCGGATGACCAGAATACTTTTCTTGTAATTTTGACAATTCAGTTGCACTATAGGTTATCTGTTTAGTGGGGACAGCAAATTTGGCATCCTCACCATCATAATTTCCATCTTAAAAACTGGACAGAACTTTGGTGATGGGTCAAATTTGACTTTGGCTTTTTCCATTTCATCCCAAGGTTCAACGATAAGTTTGTCTTTCTGAGATGCAATTAATGCAGCTCCAAAGACAACACAATGCTTTTCCCTCACCAGATCTAAACTTATTTTTTTTTGCCCAGTCTCCATTCTGCTACAATTGCTGGGGATTGACAATATTTATCAGCTCAGTTGCACCCTTTCATATTTGGACAAGCTTTATAACAAATCCAAAGGTGGGGAGCAGTCAAGACCAGGTGTAACCCAGACTGCCATGACCTTCTGCCAGAGAAATCATTCTCCTTTGTACAGCATGGCTGTTATCCCCTTTTATAACACCTCCTTACTGCTTCTCACAGAGAATCCCACTTCTGACACCAGTTACTTGTCGTGTCACCTGGTGGGCAACCTGGGGAGACTCAGACTGGACTCCTTCACAGAGAGGAGCCTCCTCCCATCAGGTTGACTGGTCAATGACCCTTATTTCTGTTCATGTGCCCTATTCAGTGGCCTTAAATGGGATTTTCACAAGAAGGCTCTCTGCCTCCACAGGACCCTTCTTGCTGGCCACTGTTTCTTATCAAATAAGAACAGTAGTCCTGCTTATCAGGGTGGGTACCAAATGAGGGGGTCCCCTTGCAAAAGCAGTGTCCAGGTGGCTTATCAAATGAGGACTCCACCCAAACACAATGTCCAGTTTGTCAGGGAGGCTGTTTTGAGACAATTATTAATTTCAGGACACTACAGGTCCCACTGAGCTAAAATTTGTTCACTTTTATGTTCCCAGTCCAAATCTATTTGGAACACTTGAGCAGGCTGATCCACTTGTTGGTTGTTTCAATGTTCCTCAGTGGCTTGACTGGGCATCCATCCACATGACATACCTTTACAACCAGTTTCTCTTAGGAAGCAGCAATGTCTTGCCAGTTTGGCAACCCAGATAGGTTTACCTTTATGCTGCGAGTTGTTTTGCTTCCACTGCTTTAACCACCCCCATAAGGCATTTGCTGCCATCCGTGAGCCAGTACAGAGAGAGAATCTTGGCCACCTTTCTCGATCAGCAATTTTTAAACCCAACTGGATGGCTTTTACCTCTGCAAATTGACTTGATTCACCTTCTTCTTCAGCTCTTTTTGCAACTAGTCATGTAGGATTCCATACAGCAGCTTTCCACCTCTGATGGCTTCCTACTAGATGGCAGGATCCATCAGTGAACAGAGCATACTGCTTCACATCCTCTGGTAGTTGATTGTATGGCAGGTCGTCTTCAGACCATTTCACTACTTGTTTTGGTGGCATTCCAAAGTGTTTGACTTCTGGCCAGTCTGTAATCACCCCTACAATTCCTGGATGATTAAGGTTTCCATTTTGAGCCCACTGTGTGATTAACAGGATTCATTTGCTCCATGTAGCATTAATGGCATGATGAGGAGAAGGATCTCTACTTGCGAACATCCAGGCCAGTAACTGGTAATCAGGGTGCCAGGAGGAACTTTGCGTTAGTACTGATTGCTTCTGAAGTAGCTCTAACTCTTTCATATGCTGTCAATATCTCCTTTTCAGTTACAGTATAGTTGGCCTTGAAGCCTTTGTGGTTTTGACCCCAGAATCCTAGGGGTTGACCTTGAATCTCCCCTGGTGCTTTCTGCCAGAGGCTTCAGGCAGGACCATTGTCCCTGACTGCAATGCAGAGCACATTTTTGATGTCTGGTCCCGTTCGGACTGGTCAAAGGGCTGCTGCCTGCAAAATCTCTTTTTTGATTTGTTCAAAGGATGTTCATTCTTCAGGACCCCATTTAAAACTGTTCTTTTGAGTCACTTCATAGACATGTTTCACAATCTGACTGTAACCAGGAATATATATTCTCCAGAAACCCACTGTACCTAAAAATGATTCAGTTTCTTTTTCCTGGTTGGTGGGGTATCATGTCCCACCTGCTGGGCAACCCAGGGAGATTCAGACTGGACTCCTTCAGAGAGAGGAGCTGAGGCATGGTTAGATTCAGTTGTCTTTTCAAACTTGTCCTTCTCAATAAGGATCATAATTGCACTGGTAGAGTTAACCTTTTCTCACTGCCCCTGGGGCAGGTCTAACCCTTGAGTAATCTCTTTTAAGAACCCATTCCAGGAGAGATTAACCTCTTAAATTATCTGCAAGGTACTCTAAGAGTCAGACAATTACCCAGGAGGCTTATGCAAAACACTTTACACTTTGGAAAGTTTACACTTATTGCTTAATGTTAATTACTGCTGAGTACTTGTGGGGGTGTGGCTGAGCAAGCCTTAAAATTGGGTAAGATTATAAAGCTTGTCAAGAAACACACAATATTATTCTCAAAGTACTGGATTACAACTCGCAAAATTTAGCAAAATTGTCAAAGCAAGAGGTTACAAAACCTTAGCGAAGTTAGAAACTATGTCACCCTTATGTGCCAAGAATAAGTTAGAAACAAAGAGAGAGAGATGAAGAAAAGGGGATAGGAGAGATATCACCACCTTTGGATACAGTGACAATCTTGGTATGAAATTGTGGTCCTTGGATGGCAGGCACGCACCAAGCATCCTGAGTCTGGATCTTTTATGCTACCCGGCCCCATGTTTTCAAGGGGCCTTAGCGTATCTTCCACAGACTCAGTGTTAGGTTTTAGAGTGGTCTGGAAATGAGTCAGTGAGATATTGGGGTCCAAGTGGTCATTTGGCATCCCCGTATCAGGTTGATCAAGCAATGACCCTTTATTTCTGTGCACGCATCCTGTTCAGTGATCTTACAGTTTCCCAAGAAGGCACTCTGTCTCCACAGGACCCCAATTACTGGTCACTGTTCTTTACCAAGTAAGGACAGTGTCCTGCTTCTCAGGATGGTCACTGAATGAGGGGCTCTCCTTGCAATTGCAGTGTCCTGGTGGTTTATTGAATGAGGACCCCACCTGAGCACAATGTCCAGTTTGTCATGGCAGCTGTTTTGAGACAATTACTAATTTCAGAACTCTACAAACAAATGCCTTGATATCTTCAGTGAGATCTTCTTCCAGGGTGGTGATCCTAACATAGTGGACATTGGGAGAAAATAATAGAGAAAAAGAGGAAATGGCACAGGCAAACATGCGTCACACAATGGCTATGCCATTTAACAAAAATATCACCTCTACAAACAAAGTTAGTCTTATGTTCATTAACCATGCTCCCCATCCCATGAGTCCTACAGATTGTAACATAGATGATAGCGACAAACTTGGACTCCAGTCATCAAACCAGTCCTTTGGGTGCATGGTTTGGAATACTTCTGCTGTTTGGTCAGCTATTTCCTTCATCCTCCCTCAAGTTTCTTCAGTTGAGGTGGTGGTGTTATGTATGGTGATGAAACATTCTGCATTGGTTAAATTCAGCTTTCCACAGGCTCCTTGTTCTTTAACTATTATCATATCTAAAGTTAAGTGATTCTGGTGTCATCTTTCGAGACTTGCTGTACCTGTAAATTTATTTTCCCCAAAACATACTTAGTCCAATTACTCAGGTGTACTTGCCAGGTTATGTTCTCTAATACAAACGGATGTCTTTTTAGGGTTACATATGGGGTAAATATGCTTATTGTTTGACCTGTAGTAAAATTATTTGTTACTGTAACTCCATTTATCATCCAACTGGGATGCTCATTGTGCAATTTCACTTTCCAGCATGATCATTGGGAACAGGGTGTAAAATTGAAGACATGAAATTGACACAGGGATTTAAGTACAACTCCACACCTCAGTCCAGCATGCTGTGCTAGGGAGAGGTATGAATAAAACTTGACATCAGAACAACCTCAGGCTAGGCCACAGGAGGAAGGATAAATGTTCATCTCACAGGTCAATGTGTCAGTATAATCTATAAAATCTAGTTTATGTTTTGACTCTATGCGTGTACCCTTTACAGAGTAATGAGTTCCAGGGACTCCACATATCCAAGCTCTTTTTCTGCTATATTTGGTGGTGTTGCACCAAGTATCTTTATTTTTCCATCCCATAGAGGGGAGTCCCCAACAAATGCACATATCTAGAATTAAAGTTTGCAGAGACTGGATATATGAGATTTCTGAAGGGTCACCTGGACCATTGTTACAGGTTATTATTTTACTACAGTTAAACAAGGAGCTCTTACCAGGAGCACTGACTGGACAAAACTTGAAAGATGTCAGTGTTGAGTCACATGACCAAGTCCATGTTAAGTTTGGTAAATCTCAAAAGGTGATGACAACACCCTTTGGAAGTTCCACACTCCAAGTCACTGTCAAATTTGTGACATAATTTGCCTCATAATAGTATGGTTTAATAAGAGGAACAAATTTTGGATCCCAAGGATAGTTCTCACAAGACCAGGTACCTGTATGGTTCAGGAACGCATTCCTTCCCATCACAGTCCATTTGCTTCCAGAGGAAACTAATGATTTAGGCCCCATTACTCAATGAGGAATGGCCATGTCAAATGCAGGAATACTAGTGTAACACATTCAGTCAAATAGGTTGGCATAGAGGAGTGAAGGCTTCAAGGGCATCCATACTTCCTCTACTCTACTAGATACCAGAAGACTGGAAAACTGCTGATATAATCCCCATATATAAGAAGGGTCAGAAGGATGATGCAGGAAATTACAGGCCTGTCAGTCTGAGCTCAGTCCCAGGGAAGTTGATGGAGCAGATCATCCTGAGTGCCGTTATGCAGGACTTGCACAACGACCAGGTGATTAGGCCCAGTCAGCATGGGTTCATGAAGGGCGGGTCCTGTTTGACTAGACTGATCTCCCATGATAAAGAAACCTGCTTAGTGGATGAGGGAAGAGCTGGTGATACTGTGTACCTTGACTTCAGCAAAGCCTTTGACAAGCTTTCCCACAGCATTCTCCTAGAGAAAATGTCTGCTAATACCTTGAAAGTGCATGTGCCCTGCCAGATTAAAAATTGTTTGGATGGCCAACTCTATGACTCTATGCAGGCAGAGATTGTGCGATAAAGGCCAGGATCAAAGCCTGTATGACTTCATCTGGTGATTTACATGAGAAGTTAGCCCTGATACCAAGGACAGGTTTGTGCATCACAAAGAATTCTTCCCTGAGAGCTTTTCCATTTTGGCTGTGGTTTGGGGTCTTTGGCTAAGGTCAGCCCACAGTTAAGATCAGGGTTGTGGTAAGTGTATTTGGTTTCTGTGCAAAGATTTTGGTACGGGGGGGGCGGCGGGGGGAGCTACAGGAGTGGCTTCTGTGAGAAAATGCCAGAAACTTTCCCCATGTCTGACAGAGCCAATGCCATCTGGCTCCAAGATGGACCCACTGCTGGCCAAAGCTGAGCCAATCGGCAACAGTGGGAGGGCCTACGTGATAACATATTTAAGAAGGGGAAATAACTGCTGTGTGACAGCAGCTGGAAGAGAGAGGAGCGATAATATTTGAGAAAAACAACCCTGCAGACATGAAGGTCAGTGAAGAGGAAGGTTCTCCAGGCACTGAAGTAGAGATTCCCCTACAGCCCATGGTGAAGCAGGTTGTCCCCCTGCAGCCCATGGAAGTCCACAGTGGAGCAGATATCCACCTGCAGCCCATGGAGATCCCCATGCTGGAGCAGGTGGATGTGTCCTGAAGGAGGCTGTGACCCTGTGGAGAGCCTATACTGGAGCAGGTCTTCCAGCAAAACCTTTGACCCCCTAGGGGACCCATGTTGGAGCAGTCTGTTCCTGAAGGACTGCAACCTATGGAAAACGCCCATGCTCAAACAGTTTGTGAAGAACTTCAGCCTCTGGGAAGGACCCACATTGGAGAAGTTCATGGAGAACTGTCTGAACTGTGTTTCCTTTTTGGTAGTTGGTGGGGCCATAGCAGTTATTTTGTTAATCACGTCCATTGGGATGTGGCGACGTCCATCTTGCCACTTAACTCCCAAAAACTGTATCTCTTGTGCAGGTCCCTTGACCTTGCTCCTTTTAATAGCAAAACCAGCCTCTAGAAGGATTTCAATTATCTTCTTACCTTTCTCGTAGACTTCCTTTGCTGTGTCACCCCACACAATGATGTCATCGATGTACTGTAGATGTTCTGGAGCTCCACCCTTTTCAAAGGTATCATGGATCAGTCCATGGCAGATGGTAGGACTGTGTTTCCACCCCTGGGGCAGTCGATTCCAAGTGTACTGGACACCTCTCCAGGTGAAGGCAAACTGTGCTCTGCATTCTGGTGCTATAGGAATAGCAAAAAATGCATTAGCAATATCAATAGTAGCATACCACCTGGCTGCCTTTGACTCCAGCTCATACTGAAGTTCTAGTATGTCCGGCACAGCAGCACTTAGTGGTGGTGTAACCTCATTCAAGGCACGATAGTCCACTGTCAGCCTCCACTCTCCATTTGGCTTTTTTACTGGCCATACAGGACTGTTGAAGGGTGAATGAGTCTTGCTGATCACTCCTTGGCTCTCTAGTTGCCGGATCAGCTTGTGAATGGGGACCACAGCATCTCTGTTGACACGATATTGTCTACGATGCACTACTGAAGTAGCAGTTGGCAGGCGCTGGTTTGTAGTCCTCAGCAATCCCACTACAAAGGATTTATCTGAAAGGCCAAACAAAGTATGCAGCCATTCTGCATTCTCAGTCTTAATAGCTGCAGTACCAAAGGACCAGCGGTACCCTTTCGGGTCCTCAAAATCACCTCCCTTGAGGTAGTCTATGCCAAGGATGCACGGAGCATCTGGACCAGTCACTATTGGGTGTTTATGCCACTTTATTCCAGTGAGGCTCACATCAGCCTTCACAATAGTCAGTTCTTTAGATCCTCCCGTCACTCCAGAAATAGTGACGGAGTCTGTGCCTTTCTGATTCGATGGCATTAGGGTGCACTGTGCACCAGTGTCCACCAAGGCTTTATACTTTTGTGGCTCTAATGTGCCAGGCCATCAAATCCACACAATCCAATAGATTCGGTTGTCCCTCTCCTCCACCTGGCTAGAGGCAGGGCACCTCTAAGCTTGAGCACATACAGCATTGGCAGTAGGTGCATTACTGGAGCTTGCATCCCCAGTACTCACACCTGATGTGCAGGGATCTTGAGTCACCAGCATTTTTGGATTGGGTAGCTCCACACTGGAGATTTGAGCAGCCATCTTTTTAGAAGGACCTCCTTTTGCCTTCGGCTTACTCATCAACTTAATCACTCGGTCCTGTAGGTCAGCAGTAGGTTTCTTGTCCCACTTTGTCATGTCCTCTCCACACTCACACAGGAGTGCCCATAGAATTCCTCTTGGGATATTCTGTTTCCCTCGATTCTGTCTCATAGGAGGGCGTCTCCTCTTAATGGTGGCAATGGGGCGTCCTCCGTCTGTCTGAGGAAAAAGGGGTGAATGCAGTTTCTCAGATGCTCTCTTGATAGCTGAGACCCAGGCCCGATGAGGGGCTGTGACAGCCTCTTCACACTCTCGTGCAGTTTTAATCACATCACCCACAGCTGTATCCACTTCTACAGGAACCCATAGCAGTACTGATAGAGTATGGTTAAAAGGTGATGGTGCAGCATGCACAAACCTTTGCAACATAGGTTTAGGACATGTTACGTGATAAGGGTCTTCAATGCCATCATCATTATAGATCACTTCTCGTACAGCCAATTCTTCCAGATACCTGATAGCTTTTCCAAGTGTGGCTGCTTTGACCTGTGGGCAATCTATTGCCTCTTTATAGGGATATCTCTCCCTGACAGCTGACAAGAGTCGTTTCCACAGGCTAGTAGTTCCAGCCTTTTCCCCAAATGCCTGATCAATAGCTGCATCTTTGGCTACAGGGCCCAACTGCCTGGCTTCCTTCTGAGTTAATGTTATGGTAGCAGCCCCCTCATTCCAGCATCGGAGTAACCAAGAGAGAAGTGGTTCACCTGTAAAACGGCTGTAGTCTTTTCTCAGAGTACGCAAGTCTCTCATGGAATAGGGCTGAGCAGATTCTGAGTCTGAGTCCTCATCTGATTCTGCTCTAGCTGCTCTACCTGCTCTACGAGGAGAGGCAGTATCATCTATTTCCTCTATCACCTGGTCATCTTGTTCAGACTTGGAAGGGTTAAGGCTCGCTTCTGATTTCCATTGTTTTCCTTTTTTCCTAGTTACAGGGTCAACAAGTAACTGTGTGGGCTGAGGGGGAGAGGCTGAGGCATCTGCAGCAGTGGCGGCAGCAGGGCTTGCTTTCTGAGCAGCAGCAGTGTCTGTGGGAGTAGACACAGCAACTGGAGCTGTAGCAGAAACACTGGCAATGCTTGCCGACCTTATCTGAGTTGTGCCCTTGCGTGAGGGGGGGCGAGAAGCGGCTGCAGAGGCAGGAGTGGGGGTGCTCTCTTTACGAGGCGAGCTCGTTCCCCTAGTAGTTGTCTTACTCCTCACCAATATATGGTAGCACATGAACACCTGAACACCAAAAATCAGGAGGCACAAAACTATAACAATCATAATGCCATTTGGACAAGAATCCACTGAACTCAGCCCAAGGGTGGTATGTTTCCTCAAAAGAAGGCTGAAAACATAATTACGAACAAAGTTCTTAATCCTTCTATGAAACATCACTGCACCATACACCATGATATACATCAATATTGAGGACCATATTGCAACGATGGTCCTTAAGCGTCTCTTACGATAGGAAAGCCACATATTAGCACTCATTCCAGCTGCAAAACCACACATCACATTCCCTAAATTCCAAAGGTACGGCATGATTGGTTTAATCTCCAACCCTGTGAAATTTTCAAAGAACAAGGTCTGATTCCAGCTCAGGAAAGCCATTCTTTCACTGGAGTTGGAATTCAAACTGTTCAGGCAATTTAGTCAAAATTTAAACTGGACTCGAGCCAATTAGCTCGGGCCCCACGTTGGGCGCCAATAAATCTGTCACGGTTTAACACTGACCCGGCAATTAAACCGAATAACAGACGCTCTCTATTAATCTCTCTCTCCCGGTGAAGGCAGAGGAGAGAGAATAAGGGAGAGAGACTTATGGGTTGGAAACTAAACTACACAACTTTAATGAACAGTAATGATAAATAGGAAAAATTACTGAATATATACAAATATACAGGAAAATGGAAACCACATTCCTCCCCCCTCTCCCCCAATAACTCTCACGTCACCACCGAGGCTGTAGGGCAGCCCTGGGAAAGTCCAGGCTGGACTCCTGGAGTCGGCAGCAGTCGGGAGCCGGAGGCAGGAACACACAGATATGGGCTGGCACGGATCAGGACCACAGGCAGACGAATGGACAGGATCCTCCCAGGATGCCGGGTGAAGGAAGGGAAGCAGGAAGAGATCCGGAAAAGATCTGGCTTGGCCCACGTGGTGCCTCAAATTTATACTGAGTGTGACGTATATGGGATGGAATACTCTGTTTGGTCAATTCTGGCATCTATCTTGTCCGTTCCTCCCTAAAGGAGGGCTCTGGTGGGACCTCTGTATCCTCCTGGACGGTAAAATGTTTTCATGCAGAGTTGAGCAGTGTCCTTGGCCTGCATACCAGTCTCTAGCAGTAACTATAAACATCAAGTGTTATCAATCCTAGAAACAGACACTGAGAAACTTGCTGTTAGTTTCACAAGTGCAGCTACTTACAAGGGACTTAGCTAAAAGCAAAAGTACAGAAACAGAAAACCACCTTTATCCTGGTCCAAACCAGGACAGTTC